>ML806620.1:321519-335059 GCA_009831015.1 Picea engelmannii
CTCTCCTCCAAACTTGCGCACAAACTGGCCAACTGCAGAGCACACAAGTGTTGCTTCTGTAATTCTGAGAATGCTTGCCAGAATGAAGACTGCCTCATGTATTTATACTAAAACTGGCAGACTGCCTGGGCCGACTTCTCATTCTAGGCACTAATTCTTTAGTATATAATATTTCCTTTAGCCGACTTCTTCTCTTGGAGGCTAATAACCTAATACAAGTCATTCTCTTGAGTCGACTTGTCTTCTAGGGTTATTAGCCAACTAATTTAGGGTTTCTTCTTGCTTCCCAAAATATTCTATTCTCGTCGCGTTTACACGTGGAGGTAAATACCTCCCACAGCTACCATAATATCAACAATTCTTCCATCCACTATGGAGAGTCTAGTGATAACTCCTGTGTCACAGACTTACGTCAATGTTCATCTTTCAGTCCATGCTTCCTAAGTCACTCTATTTTGTCATGTTTTTGTTCAAAGGAAGTTTAGCCTGTGTCAGCCATTCTGCAGAATTCCTAACTTCCTACTGATGGGTCAGCTCTTATCGACTACGATACATTGCTCTGAGAATTTGACCTAGAGTCGCACCGTGGCCCTATTTACATCATTGATAGGTGACCTTGTGCTCAGCAGATGACACTTCATAATTGGTCGCTGACTGAGTGGTTTCCCTTGTGTTCGATGACAAGAACATTATTCACACATTGGGATTCATGCAGTACCTTGGAATCCATTTGTCCTCATTGGTGCTTTCCTCGCCTTTGTCGATAGTCTTCCTTATCGGTTGTTATTTAGAGGATCACTTTCGTGCGCTATTTCCATCTGGTGCATGCAAGAGACGTACTTTGTGGTGGGTCCTTTCAATCTTTTCGTCCAAGTTCTTCCAAATCTTTCGCATTCTACTACTCTTCGTGTTGGTTGATGGGGGATGCCTTAATGCCCTCCTTCCAGTGGATCTCTTCCTATCGATTTTGGCACATCTTGCTCTGGGATAGGGATCTACAGTCTTTATTAGTATGTTGGGGCTTGCAGTCATCTATGGCAGGTTCCCTCGCTATTGACAGTGGGAATACATCAATGTCCCTTGATCGATAGATTCTACCAAGTGTTCGACATCAGCTCCTTTATTCGCACTTGTTAGATTGTACAAGGTACCTTGACACCAATTAACATTATCGGTGGGTTGTCTCACGTTTGTTAACACTATACATCAATGACCAGTAATTAAACGTTGTCTCACTGTGATCGACTCAAACACAATCTATTCGCATAGTGCAAACTCGTACCACGACAGTTAATTTGAAGACCTCAAGAATGTAGTAGCATCACCTCTTTTATGCTACTGCCCAAGTTGCGTTGGATAGTACCACTTCCACTTCTAACATTGGTACTTGTGGAGGATCAATTATTCAGCTCTTGTTTCCGGATATCCTTCACTGATTCTGAGACATAGATCCATTATGTATTTCTTTCGTGGCTATGATCTCTTTTTGACTTAGATCCACTGTGTATCTCGTTCGTGGCCATGATCACTACTTTTCTATATATATTCTTCATGGATCCGCAGTGTACTTGATTTGGGGGCCATGCTTGTCATCACACCTGAGCATGGGTATGCCCACCTCAGAAATAGAGTATTCTGACTTGTTTCTGTTGTTGGTTCTTGTTCTTAGATCGGATTCTAGCGACCTTTACCTAGATTACTACTCCTTAAACTTGAGGATTTATAATGTATTTCGGCCATCAGTTGCTCTTTTGACCTCACACATTAGGGGGCATCTGTTATAGCATCAATTGCCACCATTGAAGCTTTGATGACTTTGTTGGCCTAGTCCCTATCGTACTTGCAGACAACATTTCCCTAACCTCCTCTGGATTATCTAAAAAACATTTTTTTGGAACTTGTACGTGCCCTAACGGTTATACATTACACGTGTACGCAGGTTTCTCAAAGGAAAGTCGTGTACATGTCATTAAATGCTCAAAAAAATATATTTTTGCGTAATTGCAAGTTGAGGTACGTGTACATGTCATTAAATGCTCAAAAAATATATTTTTGCGTAATTGCAAGTTGAGGTACGGGTTTGGTTAGTTTCCTAACTCCTTTTACCCATACACAACCGTCTCTAACTGCTTAGAGATGTTATCAATAAGCATTACCTATGAGGAGAAAGGTAATGAATGAATGCATGAGAAAGCAAACTAATGCTAGTTGAATCCCGCCACATTTGCAAGCCCCTAAATTTCCCTTGCTATTTTGGTCCTCGGACCTAGAAACCCTTGTTTCCATCCCTTTTTGTACACTCCCCTATCTGATCAAGAGGTCTTCTTGGTTCTCTTTGGATCCGCTGGTGTATCAGAGTCAGAGGTTTACCATATTTGCAGTTAGCTTGGGTGGAGGGACCTAGGGTCCTTTCGAGTGGCAGTATCGCGAAAAAGCAGGGAACAGCTTCACCTTGGACTTTTGGTGTTCTTCATATGTAATTCATTGTCTTTGAATGTATGTTTATCTAGAACACTAATTGTTGTAAACCTTTTTATATTTAATCAAATTAACAAGTTAGTTATCAGAAATAACTACCTTCTTTCGTAGTCCTATGTGTGCAAATCTTGCAGGTTCAGGAAGGATCTATCAAGAAGGAGCAAAAGAACTTCAAGCTTTGGATCTTCATCGACTATAGGACCTTGGGTAACTTCTTCTTTCTGTCTTTCCCAAAAGTTAGTTATTTTCATCAAATTAGTTACAGACTTCTTATTGTTTGATTTTCTTGGAATTTGTTGATCTTTAGACGGTCATTGATCTATTATGGTTTACCCACAACCATAGGGGAATTTCCCCCCAAACAACTTCAGAGAGGGATCCTCTTCACATCCCATCGTGCGGCACTCGGATCGTCGCTACCAACCTGTAGGGAGGTAGCCTTCTTTGTACCAATAGCAATGCCATGGAATATGCTCAACCTCGAATCAAGGCACAACCCCTATGCTGCAACACCATCCTCTTCCTCCCCTCCTTCAACCTCGGTTGCACCCTGTATTAATATGTCATTTAAGGACACTCTATCTACGAAAGTCCCTTTGGGTATGTTTCCCTTTGCTCTATCTCTCAAGCAAGTCAAAAGGGTAAAGGAAGACCCATGCTACTTCCATCTAGGTAGCCTTGGACATGAAAAACCAAGCTAAGTACTTTAAGAGGAATGGATTAATCTATTGATTGAATGGACTTTGGCCAACTCTCACAACCTTTGGCCAACTCTCACAACCTCCATCAATGGATCTCCAAAACCTAGAAGTCAAACATCCAAGAAGATGCTTTCATCTACCCCTGTGCAAAGGGTTTCTTCGTAGCAAAGTTTGATCTGGCAAAAGACAAAGAACTCATTCTCAACATTGAGCCTTGGTTCAAGGGAACTGCGGGCCTTTGTATGAACCATTGATCCCCACCTTTTATCCAACTTCAGATACCCTAGCGACAGCTTTGGTTTGGATCAGACTCCCCAACCTCCCCTCCAATTTTAGGGCTTTGACTTCTTGCATGACATAGGAAACGCATTGGGCAAATTCCATATTTAAAACGAAGAGATAGAAAAACAGCACATCACCACGTATCTTGCATTTGCATGGAAACAGACTTCACTAAATGGTTCCCAGCAGAAATCAAGTTAGTAGCCAAAGACTATGCCTAGACTCAACTCTTTGACCATGAGCAGGGGCTTTTAGATGCAAACCTTGTTTTGAAACACATCACATAGTAGTGTATTGTCCCAAAATAAACAAACAAAGACACCACCCTCCAAGCTATCTCGCAGGCAACCCAGATGGTGGGCGGGAGCAATGAAAGACCATCACCTTATCAGCAAAGAGCCTTCAAACGTAAAGCCCTTAAATCCAAACTAGCACCTAGTGCAATAAGGTAAAGCAATGCAATAGACTGAGTCACTCCAAGTAGATTGACATTGGCCAAAGAATTTGTAAGGGTTGTGAAAAGGGGAGGAGTTGCATCCCAAGTTGCCCCTATAAGAAGCCTTATTGATAGAAAAGAAGAAGAGTGACAATAAAGAGGGATCGAAGCAATGGATGACAATGAAGGAAGATCCTTGGGCTAAAGGCACAACGAAAGCAACCACTCCCAATTTGGAGAACCAATTGATGGGAAATCACCACACCCCCTCCTCGTTTCTCTCTCCTAGTAGTTGGGCCACAACTACATAGTAAGAGGAAAAGGCTAAGAGAGTACTAGCCATCATGCAAGATGTCTAGGAAGATGGAAGTGGAAGTGACCTAAGATTAGAAGAAGGTGAGCTACAAGAACCAGCGACGCCCTTTCAAGGCCACCAGAAGGAATGGACATAGTCTCCAAGGAAAAGATGATAAACCTCCTTCAAGGAGGTCAACCTACATGACTAGGCACAACCATAGGAATCTATTTTGATATGTATTATTTATGCATCTTGCTTTGTAATCAGCTTATCAAAACTTATCCATCTAATTGTGGGAATGAAAGAAATTCAAGGAGACAAAAAAGAACCATTGCCAAGAAATCCCTCACCCCTTAAGAGTTATTGGACTTCCCCAGACAGATAAAGTTGTCTTCAAAATATCCAACTATGTACCTCCATTGTATAGGTAAAGTTGTAGCCTTTTAATCAATACAAGTAGCCAAATCAATTGAATATATATATATATAGCATCGATTGTTGATTAGACAACTCAAGTTGTTGCCAATTTTATTTTCACAAACATAATGACAATTGCAGCAAATGCAATAAAGCAAGCACAACAAAGGAGAAGTGAAAAGGAGCATGCAAGCCTATAGAGATTCCAAAGAAGTTACAAGCCAATGAAGACTCAACATCAAAGGGAAATCGTTGAATCTAACATTGAAGAAATCCAACAGGAAGACTAACCCTAGCCAAGATACATTAGCTTGACAATAATTGAGAAAGAATAGTCAATAGGTAACCAAGTTGAAATAAAATATTTTAAGGGAGTTGGTGTTGGGGATGCGAGATGACCTAGTGGATTACTCTTTTGATCCATTAGATGAAAGGGACATCTTTGCCAAAGAAAATCCAATTGGAATTAAGGAAAAGAACAAGGGAGACCATGATTCCACCATTGATTGCTTTCCAAGATCCTTAGGTTCTAAAGAATGTTCCAACCATAGTCATGTCTATAAATTCCCTAATGTTCCCTTGGTTGTCCCTAGCATTGGATCAAAAGACATAACTTTTGGTCTAGACCACCGGCAATTATCAATTCTTGCAAACTTAGGAACAAAGGGCCAAACAGAGGATCTGAATTGGGTAGACATAGAAGCTAATGTTGGCAGAGGAAATGAGCCTTGATTGAAGACACCAAGTACAAGGCATGGTCAAATTGAAAGAATCTAGGTATGTGAAACGAAATCTACCATATCGCCAAATTATGGAACATTTAATGAACATAGGGATACAAAAAGGTATGCATTGAGAGTCGAGACTCAATATCCTATCCTCTCAAATGTTTCTCAAAAGCCTTACAGATGCTAAGCAATCTGCTTGGGCAAGGATCATAGTTATTGATGGGAAGGATGTGCTAGCTCATAAAGCAAAGTCTATAGGTAGGTGGTCAGATCATCCATCAAGTTCAAAAAAGGAAGCCCCAAAGCGAGGACAAGGGTTGAGGAATCCAAATCGAGGGAATAACCAAAGGAAACCCAAGTCTGTGAAGCTTCATGAGGAGAAGGTAAAGATGGTGCTAGGGGAGGATATAATTCTAAGCCAGGTCCTTGAGCTTCAAGAAGTGAGTTTGGTAGTGAAATGTTTTGGGAGATCCATTTCTAAAATGTCACTGAAACGATGGATTTCAAAAGTCTAGGAACTACTAGTTGGCTACATGTTGGGAATCTACATTCTGTCAAGGGGTTTCTCATTCATAACGGAAGTTGACACAAACAGAAACAAAGAAGGGAGCTAGTATTGGGATAATTCAATGTTGTCATTGAAGCAATGGTCACCAGTTTTTAACCAAAGAAAAGAAAAGGAGAATCTTCAACCTTTGTGGGTAAAAACTCCAACCATCCCCTTAGAATTATGGAATGAAAGAACGATGAGATAGATTGGTGAGGCTCTTGGAAGATTCAAAGCAATTGATGAATGCTCTATAAAAGGTAATGTCAAATTTGTGGCGTGATTATGTGTGGAAATGGACTTAAATCTTGGACTTTTGGATTCAATTGAGCTGGAAGCTAGAAGATGGTTCTATAACCTAAGGTTGGACTATACGAGGGTTCCTTTTCGTTGCTCAATATGTAGAACACATGGGCTTGTGAAGTCTAAGTGCACAAAGTCTTTCTAATTTGGGTTCTGTTAACCCCCAATTGTACTTGTGCAACTGGACGATTAAGGTCTAAGGAGATTCCATCAAGTTGGTTCCATTACAGGTGCATCCAGATAGCGGCATTTATCTAAGCCTATTCCAAAGTCATTTTCACTAGACTCTGAGGAAACTACTATTTTTAGCAATTTGCTTTTTTCTTGGAGCTGGAGATATGGGGTCTGCATGACAGAGATTTTCACATAATATTGGTCCTCGCGAGCTCACGATGTTGATGAGCCTTTTTTGAGCAACATGCAAGCAATTTCATGACACTTGTTATTTTAGCAGTGTGCTTTGCAAGGCTTGCATGTCGTTTGTGGGCACATATTTGGATTCCTTGAAAAAACGTGAGTCCAATGAGACTGTTTTTACCTACATGCAAGATGATCAATCTTGCCCGCAACGAAAAAACATGACATCAAAGGCCTTTCACCCGAGTTGATGTGTCATGTGTCTTGTAGTGCTTCCAAGCTCAAAATGTAGGTTTCTTTGGTGTTTAAGTGAATCTATAGAGTAGAGTCGTTGAACTGAACTACCTCATCTTGGAAAGGATCAAGCCCATAATCTTTGGGGCAAACCGAGAGGCAAAAAGGATCTGCTTGGAACATATGTACTTCAGAAAAGATTCAGGTGGCCTTGGGCTAGTTGACATTCATGCACAAGGCATGATTCTCACAACTAAGTGGGTCACCCCAAAGCTTTGAGTGGCAATGCCATCTAACAAGTTTTGCTCAAACACAAATTTATGAATGCAAAGAACAAGCATGAGATCAGAGGCCCTTCACCCAAGTTGATGTATCATGTGTCTTGCAGTGCTTCCAAGCTCGAAATGCAGGTTTCTTTGGTGTTTAAGTGAATCTAGAAAGTAGAGCAATTAGCTTCTATAATCCTCCTAGAAAATCCAAGGCCTCTACAAGGGATGGGTACTTCGTAAAGGCAACATATGGTGTTTCTAGACTTTTGATGGCTCTTTAGACTATATCACCATGTTGAATGGGAAAGACCTATGCAAAGAGGGTCCAATCCAATTGCATATATGTCAGACAAATATAAAAAGGATGGGTATTCCTGGAGGGATATCTCTAGGAAATCACTTTGCATAGAAAGCACAAGCAACCTATCTAAACTTGGTCGAAATTATTGATCTACAAGACAAACTTAAAGCAACAACTTATAGAGAAGAGCAAATAGGATTGAGCAAAAAAGAATGCAATCAATAAGTTGAAATTGAGATTAAAGATGTAAAAGAAACTAAATGGTTGACTAGAATTAAGTCTATTTGGATTAGTTCTTACAAGATTAGGGTTCTCAACAAATTGGTTCTTTACCAAGGTTTGGCCAATTTACATAGAATTACCATAATGGTCTTTGTGCTCAATGTGGGAAAATGGAAGAACATTGCGTACATCTTTTAGGAATGTAAGTTTGCAAGACAATTTGGAATGAGATCTTTCATAGGCTTTCAAGCATTTTCTTCAATCATATTCACTAGAGAGGGGTCATCTTTAAGACCCGTGATTGTGTAAGCAAGTGGCTTGGATATTCTACTTTCATAAACATAAAACCATCACCTTCATCTAGTCGGTAAGGTGTAGAGCTCCTTTTAATTGTACTAAAAGAAATTTCTATAAGATAGACTTTGATTTTTTCATGGATGACTTAGCAACCTAGGTATAGGCTATGCTTCATCTTCATCTAAAGTATAATTTATTTACTAATATAGGAGGCTTAGTGAGAGATCTTTCCTTCGCTAGGTTGGAGAGTAGAAATCTCTACATAGCCCCCAAACAGTGAACCATTTTTTCTTGTATGTGACTCGAGAAAAGGGAAGAAAATAAAAAAATAAAAAATGTCACCTAGCAACTTCAACAATTAGTTTTGTAGGAGAAGAAAGGAAAACACAAATGGAGCTATAAAGCTAAACTCACTAATGGGCAAAAGCTTTAAATGCTTGTCGACAAGTATTTCAATAAAAGTCCAAATCTGAAGAGTTTCATGAGTTGTTGGAAGCTTGGCCAAAATACATCAAGGAAGAAGAGAATAGCTTGTAGAACAAGTTGTCGACACTAGAGGACACTAAATAAGTGTATCTAGCAACTATTAACACCAACCAAAGCATATCGTGGCTAAAGAAAAGAAACATGAGAATGTTAACTAGTGCACAAGTAGAAAGACAGGTCAAGAAATGTCACTATCTAATTTTTAAAACCCAACTATTGGATATTGGATTGAATCATATGATATATCTTGGAGGATACGATACCTAAAAGAACTTAAAGTAAGTATATGTTACTTTGTCATGTTCCTGGGGCTAAGGGTGATGTTTTCCCATAAGCTAATAAGTTGTGTAGGTCAACTAGGTCTAAACTTAGGCCAACTTTTAGGGCCCAATTGGTTAGTCTAGATCAATAATTTTTTGGTAGAACTAGATGTAGACATGGGATGAGATCTATATACTCTTTAATCAATGGCATGGTTTCTCTTTCCCTCCCACTTGTATCTTTGGATTCTTCTTGCCATCCATTGAAAATCTATAGCACATTCATCCCCTAGATGACAATTATACACAATAAATAAAGCAATAACCTAATCCTAGATAATTGCCATCTTCAAGTTGCAATCAATTTCTTCAATGATCATTATTATTTTAAATACTACACCACACTCTTTTGTTTTGGGAAGAGGACAATTGTTTTAAAGCATCCTCTCAACCACAATATCAAGTATAAGGACGACAGCTTGAGTGGGCCTAATAGTTAAGAACATGTGTTTCCTCCCAGGAGGTCACAGGTTCATATCCAAAGGGGTATAGGGTATGTACACCTCCGTAGACTTTAGCAGTCAAATCATTGCACGGAGGGGGTCCCTTGTCCCACAAACAAGGGGGTCTCAAACACTAATTTGGTGTATGGCTTGGTCGTGACCTTAAAATTAAGTTATTATTATTATTTATGACTTAATGCCAACTATCCTCTAGAAGGTTCCAAGAATCTTGGAAATACCCTTCTCTTATGTAGATAAAATATCATCATACAAACATATTTCCCAAGTATATTTCACGTATACATTAGTCATGGTATAAGTGAATTGAGACAGTGTTTGACACCTTTAGATATGGTATAGTTAGCTACAACTGAAGAGTAACAAATGAGACACATTAGGCACACATAATGGGCATTCATGACATTGTTGAACAAGCATTGCAACAAACTCATTGAAGATTCCTCACCACTTGGATGAAAAACATTATTACAATGTTTGAGCAAATGCCAGAGGTGGCATAAAGAATGGCATAACCATCAATCATGAAATGCGGTCAAATTATGCTAAGTAGGTGGATATTCTCAACAATATGTTTTGGTTAATTATACAAGCTAGGCATTGTACATTGGTCAGGATCCAAACATTGGATAGAAAATGAATTTAAATACAAGGCATGCAAGTCATGGATTGCACATCAGAACAAGGGCAAATTTCGTCCATGAAATACTCACTCATGCCTTTAACTTAGGACCAGCTTTGTTTTAAACTTTGAAAGCTCATAAGGGAGATGCCTGCAAGCAAGAATTTTGTCAATGCTTGTATTTTCTCTTTTGATATTTTTTATTTTGGTTTGTCTAACATTTGGCTGACTAGTACACCCTTTAAATTTATATTCTTATAGTATGTCAACTATAATGTTGTCCTCTCTAAGGTTGATTATTCGCTGATTATGAAAATTTCGTGAAATGCCACTTTCAGAAAGTTCACCTCAACCTTCAGGTTTTCCAAATCTATTTCTTGTGAACTTTTCACATTAGGGATGAATCTGAAATATTAATTTACAACAACAAATACTTCACTTATGTTCAACCCAATTCACAAAGCATCCCAAGAAAATATATACCAATCAAGTGTACTTCAATGCCAACAAGTTATAGCCCTTAGGGCACACTTCACAAGAAGCTGCAAATCACAGCTCTGAAAATGACTTATTACAGCAGTAAATCTGCCCCTTTAGCTTCCAAATATGTGTTAAATCACTTAACAAATTCTACTCGATGTTATGTCAAATCTGCATGCATAACCAGTTGTTAGAATCTACTCATTTATGAAGATTACATAAGCTGAAAATTAAATCTGCAAGTATGCACAATTTGGACAGCTGGAACACTTCATATATATAGAAAAGATGGAGTACAAATACATACCACAGCTTAAGACAAAGTTGGTACAAGTCAAGCTCTCCAGAGTCCAAACCCTAGCTAAGTAAACCATATGAAAACCCTAGCCACCAACTCCTAGCTAGGAATCAATCCCAACCAAAACTGGTCACTCCACCAAAGATCCTTAGCGAGCTAGCATACACACCAAGAAGTCATCCTTGGCACCTTCACTTGCATCTCACAAGTAAACAAGATAGTCTCTCTATATCTTCTCCACATCAAGCACTCCAAGTAGCACTAGGGTTTCCAAATGCCACAAAACTCGTTTTCTTCTCTCATAAGAGCTACAAGATCAAATGCTCTCTTTATTCCTCTAGGGTTTCTTCCAAACCCTAGCTTCCTTGTCTCCTTGGGGCAAAACCCTAACCCTAGAATTCCCTTGAATTTCCTCAAGAACCCTAGCGCTCAAGACAAAGAGGGCAACTACTTATGAAGAAGAGTACAATGAAAAAGACTAAGTCGCTCTAGCTCTCACATCTCTAATACAAATGTATGAGTACAATAATGAATGAAAGGACTTTCTCCTCCCTTTATTTATGTGAAGGGAGGCCAACAATACAAAGTGGACCTAGTCCACTACAAGCAACCTAACAACAAGAAGATAGACACATGTGTGGAGAGCTCCAACACTAGATAACACATGTGTGGAGAGCTCCAACACTAGATAACACATGTCAAACTCCAAGGCATGTATGTCCAACAAGAAAAGGTCCAAGGCTGGACACTCCTCAAGAAAGGTCCAATGCTCCTCCTCCAAAGGCCTCCAATGCTCCAACGCTACCTCATAAGCCATGTGTACCTCCAAGTCCACCCCACCCACACGATCACTCCTTGACCCAAGCATTCTCAAATCAAGCACAAGCCTCCATGTAGTCCACCAAGTGTCCCCAAGCCATCTAAGGATCAACACCCTCCTCCAAAATGCCCAACGCTCCTCCAAGGTAAGTTGTTCACCTAGACAAGCAACCAACCTCACCATGTGTGCACCCCATGAAGAAAATCACCATGCCATCTGGGTCACCAACACTCCAAGGAAGTAAGCATCAAGACAAGGTCTAGCAATCCATAAGTAAGCTATATCCAATGTCTATGTCGATCACGGTACAGCCAAGGATTATCAACACACCATGCACCCCATATCACATGAAGCAGCCCCAAGCATGGTGTAAACACTTTCAGAGTAACCCCAGAATCTAACACTAGTAATGATTCGGATTTTATTAGCAGAACGAAATGACTACGGATTATTAACAGGTGCTTAACACAAAATAACAGAGATACAGTAAAATTGGTTTTCTATTCAATAAGCAAATAAGTTGAAACTGTAAAATGCAATGGAAACAAGCTTGCTAGAATGGTGGTGGCTTATCTCTGAGAAGAGATGTGACAACTACGCTCATTCGCAAGAAGATGATTACAATGAGGCTCTGAAGGCCTTTTTACAATAAACAGGAATGTCAAAAACCCTAGACATCCAAAAACCTAACCCTAGGAGATGAAGCGCCAAAATTCATGTGGGCCCCATTTGGGTAAGTTAGTACATCAACTTCCCGAGGTCGTAACTTTTGCATACGATCTCCGTTTTAACCGTATGATAGCCCGTTGGAAAGGTATCGTCGAGGATTTTCATTTTGGGGGAAATATCGAAGGAATTTCCATACTGCTCCCCATTTTCCCAAAAAGCATCATTTAGGGCCTCAAAACGGCTCAGGAAGTGAAAAACTGCTAAAAATAGTAAATTACCAAAATTGCCAGATTTGAGCCAGTTGGAAAAGGTGGGTGGCCACCGATATCCACCTAGATCAAGTAAACTATTTAAAACTAATGAGATTCTCAGCTCCTAAATACATACACTTATCCTAAAAACGCAACAATCAATGAGAAAAAACGTTAATTAGGTGTTCAAATTTACCAGGCCAATAAGTTGGCAAATGATGGTAAACTGTGAACTTTTGTAATTATCATAAAAATGTGCATTGCATTTTCTAATCTAAAAGGACATTTTGGGCTCCGAGTTTCTAAGTTGGTTATGCTGGAGTCATTGCAAGGTAGACAGTAAAGTATCTAGTCCATCAACAGTTAAACATATACTGATTTCAACCATGATCAAAGATGTGCATGTGTGCAAGTCTAGGCTATTCACAAAATATTTAGGACCAACATGGTAAGGTGAAATGTTGCTTGACCTTCTGTTGTTCATTTTAGCACCTCATAAAGTTTTCCCATGCACTTGGAAGCCGTTATACATCCTACTTTGTTGTTTCATCACCTGGATTTAACAAGCTTTTGATGGATGCCATGGAACATTGTATAGCACAGATCTGTTGAATTTTAAGTTGCAACTCATGCTTGTTGTAGGACAAGTGGGCAGATGAGACTAATGTGAGGGAGTTACAGGTATGGGAACTGTTAAATGTGCAATGTTGGTGCTGATAGAATCTGAACCATCTCAGTCTCACATATTAAATATTGTCCTTCGTATCATTTAATGCACATTGTGTAAGAAGCATAGTGGGTGCTTTTACGCATAAACAAACATATCTGCAAATATATATATATAAGATTGAATAATGATTGAATGACAGTTTACAACCCCTTGTGACGGTATATATACACATTGATTAGTCACAAGTGTGAAGAGCTGGGACCCTTTGGTGATTTAATTAATATTTTATAATAATTATCACTATATTATTAATATAACTTATTATTATCCCCCATACATATTTATGTATGTTACATTGCCTCCCCCTTCAAGGATTTTTTTGTCCTCAAAGCATTCCTAAGGAGAGTTATCTTGGGAAATTCCCTCTTCTTGACGTGCCCTCTGTTAGAATATAATGAATGTGCTCGTTTTACCATTGACAATATCTCTATTGTCACCCAACCATAGGCCGAAGCCACCCTCCGAGCACCTTAACCTTGACAGAGAATCACTCCGGAAGCAAACCCTAGGCTAGATAGCCAAACAAAGGGTAG
>ML806620.1:348435-376304 GCA_009831015.1 Picea engelmannii
GGGGGGGGGGCCTTTAGGCACTTCACAGGTCACAGATTTGCACAAATCGTAGAATTTTCCATGGAGATCATCGAGAGTACATCGGCAAAGAACATTTGTATCCCTGCCAAGGCATTGAGTGTCTGAATTTTACAAGTTGCTGAGGACAACGAGGTTCTTGGTTCGAAAATTGTGTGAGGTAAGATTGGCAAAGAATATCAACACAGCGAAGGGCCCCAAAGATGTACAAGGGGTGCAACTGCCCTTGGCTACAAAGGATCGCGAATGTCACCAAGTTTGTACCAAGAGCCTCATGTCACAAACAGCAGCCAAAGGAGGATTGGCAATGTGAAGTAAGGGATCATGAGGGTCATAGGTAGTTGTTATCTGGAGGATGCAATGGCTGATTTAGGAAAGCCTAGTGCCTAGAGAAGATAAGAATGCAGTGAGGTCTAAAAAATAAAAAAGGAGTTGGAAGTTGATAAAGATCTCAGATTGCATCTTGGAATGTGTATGGCTTGCATTTGATATGTGCATTTGTATATGCATTTGGATGGCATGTAACTACATATGTGGGTGTTGTTTGCACCTGGAGCAGATCTTTTGGTGATGGTCCCTGTGTAAAACTGACGTGAACATGTGTGTGTTGAAGGTCGTGGGAGATTGCTATTTTTTTATTCATTAAGCTTATGTTTTTCTGCAGGTTTGCTGCATTGATCTGTTGTGTTGAGATGAGTAACGATATGTGGAGATATGTGATTTGACCAGCAAATGTAGAACATAGAGCTAGTAAAGGCTCAGGTGAGCTTGTTGGTGCATAGAATGTTGGGATTTAGTGAGAGTTGTTGATGGGAAGGCTGCAAGATTGGTTAGTGTGGCAGCTCATGGAAGTGCACAAAAACACAGTGTGTGTGAGAAGCTCAGTGCAAGATCACATATGGTAATTGTTAATTGCTATAAGAACTATCTTGATTTGTTTTTTTCCTAGTTTGTACAAGGGTATCATGTCACAGCTAAGAGAAGCTAAAGTGATGCGTAGATACTCTAGAAAATTGAAATTCATGATGGTGATGTTTCCAAAAGGGGAGGTTCCTAGAAAGAACTTGCATCAGTGTCAATAGCTAAGGATTTGTTAAATTCACGTATTAGTATTAGTTACCTTTGTAAGTGCATGTAGTTGTATAAATTGTTGTAGAATGGCATACAATTGTAAGACCAAGAGTGGCATGTGTAAGTTTGTAACCCCTGATTTGTTCATGTGTCAGTAAGGAATTGGTGTATTATTTACATTGGTTTAGCTCTGGAACTGTTGATTGTAAAGACCTGATAGGAAGGTTGTTTGCCTGTTGAGAGAGTGGCTCATTTGTTGGCTATGAGCTCTAGGTGGCCTTGTAAACCTCAGTTTGGGTTAATAGTGACTATCTAATTTACAGCTCATGAAGAAGTAGGTAGTCTTGAATTTTGGGGGGAGAATTTGTTGATGTGGCCTAGATAAAGACTTTGTTGAGGAGAGGTGATGGATTCACAACAAGCATTCATTATGGGGGAGTGTTGAAGTGTAACCCGTGCTTGTTAGGGGACAAGTGGACAGGCCAGAATGATGTGAGGGAGCTACATGTGCAGTCACATGCTGATAGAATCTCAACTGTCTCAGTCTGATGTATTAAATATTGTCCCCTGTATCATTTAAAGCACACCAAAATACAATGAACTGTGGCCAGTAGAGTTTTTAAATTTTACCCCATTGGAGTGTTTTCTCTGCTCTAATCCCCATGTTCATTGCTGTAGCCTGTGCTTGCTTTACCTGCTGTACATTTATTCTTGGGCTGTTTTAGGCATGTTTTAACTGCAAGTTTCCTGGCTGTTTCCATTATTTAACAAGATCTGACCCGATTTTGAGCACAAATTTTATCCTTGATGCTTGATAGTTAGTTTATAGATGCTAATGACACTATTTATTTATTTGCTTAGTTGTTTCCCATTCCATATTGGCCTCCTCGAATTTAAGTTTACTTAAGCTAGTGGCATATGAATTCTCATGTCTCTTCCCTTTCTTATATGCCCATTCTTATTTTAAAAAGAATGATTTTCAGAGAGTAGCTCCATCTACCTATTGAATGCAAGACAGGCATTGTTTAGACATAACAGTCACAACCTAACTTTTGTCAATCGGGATTTGAACGAAAGACAATTTACCATGAGGACATCAATGTCATCAATGGACTAGCATTTGGCTCATAATAACTTTATCTCTGAAGCTTACCGTTTCACCATCAATGTCAGTGGTATCAAGAAGCCTCTTTACATGGTCTTGATTCTCAGCAGCATCCAACAATGCTTGAACAACTTCAGTAAAACCTGCAAAATCCATATTTGGCAAAAATAAAATATATGTAACAATGTTAAGCACACACAATTTTCATGCTAGCATTTCCAACTTCTATGTTTTTTAACTATCCCAAATACCATTAAACTAACACTAATTTACATGCGTGTTTAAGTACAGGCTTCTCTGACTACTGTTCACGTGCTATTTTGTGAATTCCCCAACTACTTTCATCGTAGATGATTTCTCAATATTTGCACCTTGTGACCTTCTCATTGTATTTAGGGCTATTTTGATCAAGGCAAGTTTAATAAAGTGGGAAAGACTGTCTTCCGCGATTCAAACGAGCTCTAGTTCCATCCCTACAAATTCATTGTTTTTTAAGAGTCTATAGAACCCAAGCTACCAGTTGAATACGTAGATTTTGGCAATCAGCTCCTTTACTGCCTTGATTACCAAATCTAGATTTTACTCTGGTCTCTCTTATCAGATAGGAGACAGGACCTATGCAAAAATGAATGAAGGAGACAGTCCTAAGAGAAACTGTGTTGTTATTAAAGCTTCTACGAAATAGGACTCTTTATGTATGTCCAGAACATGGAACCATGGAAATTTGACCCTTTAGCACCATAATTCCCATTATCTAGGGCATATTCCACTTCGGTCTTGCTAGATGAGAGATAAAACCAATGCAGAAATGAAAGAAGGAAATAGTCCTAACAAAAACTATGCTGTTATTAGCCGACTAATACGACATAGAACCTTTCCGTACCTCCTGAGCATGCATCATGAAGAGAAGTTGCTCCATCCTCATCCTTAGAATCCAGGCTTGCTCCCCTTTCCAAGAGGACCTGTGGAGGACAATTTATACCTTTAACTAGGTGGGTGCAGTCCAATCAAACTTTAGGCAAAGCCCCAAATAGGAACGATGAAACACTAATGTCTTCGAAAACAACCCAACCTGTACGCAAGCAAGGTGACCGTGAAGACAAGCCAAATGAAGGGCAGTGTCCCCATCTACATCGGCCCGATTGATGCTGCAATTTAAATTGTCTGTGATTCCAAACACAGTGGCAAAACAAATTTTGAAGAGAAAAAGAAAAATCATGTAAAAGCTAGAAACCACAAAAGTTACACCAACGCTTCCTAATTAACAGTGAAATAATATAATATCCAATAGGAAAAATGGCAAGCCTACAGACTACTTAAATGTGAAATCCAAATGGCCATATTCAGCAAGTATTTGCATTCAAATCGCCTAAAAGATCAAATATTAGAATCAGAATTGCAGCCAAAACCAGTCTACACACTGACTTGTTTCAACAAATAGAATGCAACACTGACTTGTTTCAACAAATAGAATGAAATGTTGCAGCATAAAATTAAAGAGGAGTATTAATGTGGAATGAACAGATGCCAGGACACTTATGCCAAGCCAAACCATTTTATAAAAATAGATTGTATCATCCTATTTTATTTTATATAGGAAAGTCACATCAACCAGAGACTTGCAACCGAAAACCAACTTTCAGAAACCAACTTTCAGATTAGCAAAAAGAGAATGATAAAAAAGTACTACTTAGAAAATGAAAACCATACCGAGAGCCTTTCGGAGCAAAAGCACATCACCGATCTGAGAGGCCTGAAGAACAGCACAGAGATCATGGGTTACTGGAGCACGAGCTTGATTGAGAAAATGCCTTCCTACATCTCTGAGATCATTGGCCACTTCGTCGTTCACTTCGGCTCCATCAAGGTAAAGCCTTTCAGCTTCCTCCAGCATCTCCTCTATTAGCAACTCACCATCGCCATCTGTCGACCTATCTTGGCCGAGGGCCATTGCCATTCGTGTACCCTTTACTCAGTCAACCAAATGTTAAAAACCATATATACCTGCGAGCACTGTAATATTGAAGCCTATGAGCCTCGGAATCCTTGACCATGTAAACAAATGTACGAAAGGAATCCAAACTCCTGCATCTCTATACACTAACCGCAATGTACCATTTTGGTTTACCTTAGGGAAATTGTATTGAAATATGCCGATACCGAACGATTAGTTGTTTCGACCTCTGTGAAACAAAAGTATAATTAACAATTGCCGCGCTGCGGCTATACCTGCCGCTTAAGTTGCAAAATTGTTGGTGCTAAAGATCGTCCCTAGTAACATAACACTATTTGTGTTTAGGGGTTAATCGGTGAGAGGTTTCTATGGTTAATATGGTATGGTTGATATGGTTAGCGGTTAACCTTTAACCTTTTAATTTTAGATAAAGTAAGTCAAGACTTTTATATTATGAGTCATTGTTGTAGGCATAAAGGGATTATAGCGCTTGATAATTAGTTGATTTGGTATTAGTTTGTCCTTTCATCACAAATATTTGCATAATATCTAATATTGAAATTAGAGAACAAAAAGCATTAAGTTTTATACAATAAAAAGTATTATATATGTCTGAATAACAGATTGGAGATCTAACAGATTGGAGATCTTATTGTCGGCTTAGTTATTCCCAATGTTTTATATGTTATCATATCCAAATTTTTTGATTACGATCTTTTTTAATCATATTTTTTTTATGCATTGTTTGAAGGTGAATTAATGCTAGCATTAGTTCGAATGTTTGTCATAGCATTTTCTGCTAACTAAATTTATTCCAACGTATGATATGATAGGGTATCCAAGGTTTGTCTATTTTTTATTATTATTAAGTATTTAACGTAAACAAAGTGTGCCACACGCATTCTTTCTTAAATGTTTACACAGCCCGAGGCCCTTGGACGGTTCTGACAACCTTAAATGTTTCTTACAGCCTTAATTGGACACTTCTGACAACCTTAAATGTTTCTGACAGCCTTAAATGTTTACCTAAAAGACCTCAGAGCCTTAAATGTTTACTTAACATGTATATCACAGACTAGACATGAAAAATAAAAATAAATTTGAAATTTTGGAATTTTGATTTTGTTTATGATAATAAAGGTGAAATTTATTTTTATTTTTCATTTTTCATGTCTTTGTTCCTCGATATACATTTTGCACCCAACAATTAAGGAGCGGGTTGGAAGAGTCTCGATTTCACATTTTTCATTTTTTATGTCTAATGTGTACTGTGATATACATTTTGCACTCAACACTTGTCATATACATTTTGCACCCAACAATTCCTTCATATATATGAGAATGAGTAATTTATAGAATAGTGTACCAAGATTTATAGTAATTTATATAATGTTATAACACTTTTTACTTAATTAATAGTACAAACAATTATTTAAATATTATTCAATGTTATTTTTAACTTTTAAAATGTAAATTTGGAATTTTGGAATTTTGATTTTGTTTATGATAATAAAGGTGAAATTTATTTTTAATTTCCATTTTTCATGTCCAGTTTGTTCCGTGATATACATTTTGCACCCAAGACTTCCGCCATATACATTTTGCACCCAACAATTATGGAGTCGCGGGTTGGCCGAGTTTTTCATGTCAAGTTTGTTCCCTGATATACATTTTGCACCCAACAATTCTGTCATATACATGAGACTGAATAATTTATAGAATATTATAACATTGTATCAAGATTTATAGTAATTTATATAATGTTATAACACTTTTTACTTAATGAATAGTAAAAACAAATATTTAAATTTTATTTAATATTATTTTTAAGGTTTTTAAATGTAAATTTGGAATTTTGATTTTGTTTATGATAATAAAGATGAAATTTAGTTTTAATTTTCATTTTTCACATCCAGCTTGTTCCCTGATATACATTTTGCACCCTACACTTCCGTCATATACATTTTGCACACAACAATTACAGAGTTGCGAGTTCAGTCCAACATGTTCCACGATATACATTTTGCACCCAACACTTTTGTCATACACATTGTGCACCCAACAATTCTGTCATATACATGAGACTCAGTAATTTATAGAATATTATAACATTGTACCAAGATTTATAGTAATTTATATAATGCTATAACACTTTCCACTTAATTAATAATATAAACAATTATTTAAATTTTCTTCAATATTATTTTTAACGTTTTTAGATATAAATTTGGAATTTTGATTTTGTTTATGATAATAAAGATGAAATTTTTATTTTTAATGTCCATCTTGTTCTGTAATATACCATATACATTTTGCAGCCAACAATTACAGAGTAGCGGGTTGGCGGAGTCTTGTTCCGTGATATACATTTTGCACCCAACACTTCCGTCATATACATTTTGTACCCAATAATTCCATCATATACCTAAGACTGAGTAATTTATAGAATATTATAACATTGTAATTTATAGAATATTATAACATTGTATCAAGATTTATAGTAATTTATATAATGCTTAACACTTTTTACTTAATGAATAGTATAAACAAATATTTAAATTTTATTCAATATTATTTTTAATGTTTTTAAATGTAAATTTGAAATTTTGGAATTTTGATTTTGTTTATGATAATAAAGTTAAAATTTATTTTTATTTTTTATTTTTCATATACATTTTGCACCCAACCGTCATATACATGAGACTGAGTAATTTAAAAAATATTATAACATTGTACCACGATTTATAGTAATTTATATAATGCTATAACACTTTTTACTTAATGAATAGTATAAACAATTATTTAAATTTTATTCAATATTATTTTTAACGTTTTTAAATGTAAATTTAAAATTTTGGAATTTTGATTTTGTTTATGATAATAACGCTGAAATTTATTTTTATTTTTCATTTTTCATGTCCAACTTGTTTAGTGATATACTTTTTGCACCCAACACTTCCCCCATATACATTTTGCACCCAAGAATTACATAGTCGAGGGCTGGCGAAGTCCAAGGTTCACATGTTTCATTTTGCATGTCTATCGTGTTTCCTGATATACATTTTGCACCCAACACTTCCGTCATATACATTTTGCACCCAACAATTCCGTCATATACATGAGACTGAATAATTTATAGAATATTATAACATTGTAATTTATAGAATTTTATAACATTGTACCAAAATTTATAGTAATTTATATAATGTTATAACACTTTTTACTTAATAAATAGTATAAACAAATATTTAAATTTTATTCAATATTATTTTTAATTTTTTAAATGTAAATTTGAAATTTTGGAATTTTGATTTTGTTTATTATAATAAATGTGAAATTTATTTTTAATTTTCATTTTTCATATCCAGTTTGTTATGTGATATACATTTTGCACCCTACACTTTCGTCATATACACTTTGCACCCAACAATTACGAAGTCTCGAATAGTGGGTTCATATTTTTCATTTTTCATGTCCAACATGTTCCGTGATATACATTTTACACCCAACACTTCCGTTGCACCCAACACTTCCGTCATATACATTGTGCACCCAACAATTCAGTCATATACATGAGACTGAGTAATTTATAGAATATTATAACATTGCACCAAGATTTATAGTAATTTATATAATGCTATAACACTTTTTACTTAATGAATAGTATAAACAATTATTTAAATTTTATTCAATATTATTTTTAACATTTTTAGATATAAATTTAGAATTTTTATTTTATTTATGATAATAAAGGTGAAATTTATTTTTATTTTTCATCTTTCATGTTCATCTTGTTCCTTAATATACTTTTTGCACCCAACACTTCCGTCATATACATTTTGTAGCCAACAATTACAGTCGCTAGTTGACGGAGTCGCGTTGGCGGAGTCGCGTTGGCGGAGTTGCGGGTTCACATGTTTCATTTTTCATGTCCAGCGTGTTCCGTGATATACATTTTGCACCCAACACTTCCCTCATATACATTTTGCAGTTCCGTGATATACATTTTGCACCCAACACTTCCCTCATATACATTTTGTAGTTCCGTGATATACATTTTGCACCCAACACTTCCCTCATATACATTTTGCACCCAACAATTCTGTTACATACATGAGACTGAGTAATTTATAGAATATTATAACATTGTAATTTATAGAATATTATAACATTGTATCAAGATTTATAGTAATTTATATAATGTTATAACATTTTTTACTTAATGAATAGTATAGACAAATATTTAAATTTTATTCAATATTATTTTTTATTTTTTTAAATGTAAATTTGGAATTTTGATTTTGTTTATGATAATAATGTTGAAATTTATTTTTAATTTTCATTTTTACATTCTTTGGTTGGCGTACTAGTTGCTTCACATTTTTCATTTTTCATGTCCAACTTGTTTTGTGATATACATTTTGCACCCAACAGTTCCGTTCCGTCATATACATTTTGCACCCAACAGTTCCGTTCCGTCATATACATTTTGTACCCAACAATTCTCTCATATACATGAGACTGGGTAATTTATAGAATATTATAACATTGTACCAAGATTTATAGTAATTTATATAATGCTATAACATTTTTCACTTAATGAATAGTATAAACAATTATTTAAATTTTATTCAATATTATTTATAACTTTTTAAAAGTAAATTTGGATTTTGGAATTTGGATTTTGGAATTTTGATTGGTGAAATTTATTTTTATTTTTCATTTTTCATGTCCAGTTTGTTTCGTGATATACTTTTTGCACCAAACACTTCCGCAATATGCATTTTGCACCCAACAATTACAGAGTAGTGGGTTGGCAAGTCGGGGTTCAAATGTTTCATTTTTCATGTACATCATGTTCTATGATATACATTTTGCACCCAACACTTCTGTCATATACATTTTGCACCCAACAATTTCATCCTATACATGTGACTAAGTAATTTATAGAATATTATAACATTGTAATTTATATAATGCTATAACATTTTTTACTTAATGAATAGTATAAACAAATATTTAAATTTTATTCAATATTATATTGTTTTTAAAGTTTTTAAATGTAGATTTGGAATTTTGATTTTGTTTATGAAAATAAAGGTGAAGTTTATTTTTAATTTTTATTTTTTATGTCCAGCTTGTTCCGTTATATACATTTCGCACCCAACACTTGCGTCATATACATTTTGCACCCAACAATTACGGAGTTGCACGGAGTCGCGGGTTCACATTTTTCATTTTTCATGTCCAAAGCGTTCTGTCATATACATTTTGCGTCCAACACTTCCTTCGTATACATTTTGCACCCAACAATTCCGCCATATATACATTTTGCGTCCAACACTTCCGTCATATACATTTTGCACCCAACAATTCTGCCATATACAATTTATGAAATATTATAACAATATATAGCATTATATAATGCTATATATTGTAATTTATAACAATATAGTAATTTATATAATGCTATATATTGTTATAATATTCTATAAATTATAGTAATTTACATAATGTTATATATTGTTATAATATTCTATAAATTACTCAGTCTCATGTATATGACGGAATTGTTGGGTGCAAAATGTATATCACGGAACAGGTTGGACATGAAAAATGAAAAATGTATTAAATATTTCATGTACTATCAAACTTAGATACTATGAACCTTCGTTGATGTACCAAACATTAATAATTTTTGATAAATTTCAAATAAAACTAATTCGAGAATACTAAATTCTAAATGGATACCACATGTACTGCAACTTGCAACCCACGCATTTACTCTCATTCCAACCTGGTAGGGACTATGCTGCCATGCAACACTTGTTAATATATTGTGAGTGGTGTTGAGAGTCTATTATTAATTGTACCACTCTAGTAATCGATTCATCATTGACTTTTAATTATTTTTCTTTTGATTTAAAATATTTATTTCTTTATCAAAGTTGTAGATAAAAAAAAAGTAAAATAGTTATTATTTTGTAATATTTTAATTGTTTTTATTTAATAAGCTATTGGTTAATAAGTTGGAACTCTTTTTGAGGTATTTTGTGAATCCTAAGTTTTGAGTTTATTATATCTTCATAGACCCTGTTTCTCAAAATGACGACATTGTATTAACAGTTTTGTAGTGTCAGTGACGGCGTTGTATTAACACTTCTGCAGTGTCAGTGAATAAATTAATCGGCCCAATGTTGATCTGTGACATTCCTTCTGCTTGCCCCAACCCTATTCTCACTATTTCACCGCCTCATTGTAGTCTTCCCACAACTATTCTCAAATTACCAGTTAGTCATTGGCATATTTACAATGTACTAAACTCGAACCATTTACAGTTGCAACACGACTCTCTCCCTGGGCTAGACTGGTCTTGAACTAGCAGTCCTGCAATTATAGGCTAGCTTGTCTTCCTTGTTAATTGAAGAATAAGACTAGTGTGTGCAAAGTCTGCTTATCTTCTTTCTCCAGTCTTAGCAAGACATGGTCAGCTAACTCTCAATCAATCTATGAATCAATGAAAAAATAGAAATGATGGGGAAAGCAAGATCGAAGTGGCTTCTTAGATGTTTTGGGGTTCAACCAAAGAAGGTTCCTTCAACGTTAGAGGCCTCAAATCTTGATAAGGAAGCAAAAACAAAGCAATACATTTTACACGCAACACCAAATTACATTCTTTATTTCAATTTAAACTCAATTTGTTCTCTGTATGTCAATGCACAACAGAGGAATCATCAATCTTTGATAAAAGAAGCATCATTTATGACACAAGAAGCTTTATAAACAACACACTCAATTCTCATAAAGATAATTTCACACAATTCTAGGGTTTGAACTATGAATTTTTTTAGAAAAAAATGAAAAATAAAAAGGAAATTATAGGTTTACAGCTATGAAATTTGCAGAAATTAATGATATGTACTTACATATTGAAGAATGTTGATTTATGGGGCAAACATTTGCTAGAGGAAGCATGTGAGTGAGACATTGAAGCACGATGTTGAGATAGCAAGTATTTCCATATTTATGAACCATACAGGCGAGACTTCCAAAGAAATGGTCATTGTTGCTTCATTTCCAAGGCCATCTCTAGCTCTCCTAAAACCCTAACTCTACTCCACCATGCCCTTCCCTACGATTGTTGAATGGTTTCCATCGTTGTTGTTGTTAAGCGAAGAAGAACAACCATAGCAATACAAGTTGCTTCTGCTTCTTCTCCTTGGCCTCCCTTTTGTCTTTGTATTTAAATATTTCATTGCTTTTCCTTCATTCGAACTCAGACACATGATAATCTCCACTCAGGAATAAACTAGATTTCTTAAATGGAGATACATAATAGATGATCGCTTAGCATAACCTGTGTAATAACCTAGTAACATTCAAGGTCAGGGGGCAATAATGAGGGAACCGAAAGCACCCGTGTAAAACCAAGGCGCATGCCCCTTCAATGGATTCTCTGATACGCAAGCTACGTATTGCTACATACTTCGCCTACAAATAGCTCAAACAACCACCTAAAAGTATCTAGATTATTGACTCCAAGCACATTTCCAAATTGTTGAAGGAGGGTAGTTTTGGCTTGATGGAATCACTTCGTTCGTCCAGGCCTAAAGCTTAAGATTATGTGGTCACACCCAGTTTGGCTCTTTCTCGTCTTGGTTCTCAGTGTTCGCGAGGGCTTGGGAGGGGAAGGGAAGCGTACTAATATGGGGTTCTGTTCTGGACTCGTTTCTGCAACCAATGCAAGTAATGCACATCTTTGTATCCCTTGTTTGATGTTAGCTTCCCCACCCCTTTGTTTGTCACCACAGAGGAAAAGATAGTGAAGAAAAACAATAAGATTATGAGCAGGAATGTCATGAACAAATAGATCTAGAGCAAGCAGAAAAGCCTGAAGAAAGAACCTATGAATCCGGCCAGAGAAACCGACATTATGAAAAGCCTGAGAATTACAACATGCCAAGTCAAGAACTTCTCGCACTCTATCTTGTGCATGGTCACTAGCCACACGTAGACCCAACTCGTTAACTCCATGCAGTGGCAGGTGCATTAACTATCACCATCTAAGACAACGTCTTGTCTTCACTTAACAGGAATAGAGACAGCTTGTGGGGTATGCATGTGGCGGGGTATTCATGTGGTTGGTTGTCATTGTTGCAAGGTGTTATAGTTTAAGTTATTATTAGGTTTCTTTTCAATTTACTAGATAACCATAGCATAGATAGGATCACTGAGAGAAACACAATCACAAGAGACACATCATTTATCCTGGGAAACCCTCATGGGGGAGAAAACCCAGCAAAAACTTCCTTAATATAGATAGTTAATACAATGCCAAGAGAATAAACCAAACACTATAGAAAGTCTTCTCCCAAGTAATGTGCCTCTCTCTCTTCCTTCTTCTCCAACTACAGCTCCAAACTTGCCCTCTGGATGATCAAATGAGTGAGTGTGTAAATGAGGCGCTAGACTCCTTTAATTATACAATCTGGTAGGTGTTGAAAGGAAGTGTCTTTTCACTGGTAGGGCCAACTTCTCTTTTTGGGTGGTTAGAACCACTTTAATTTATTCTTGGGGCTGACTTCTCATTATTCATATTGCAATTAGGGTTTGACCAATCCGCAAAAGGGGATGTGGTCATTTACAATGCCCGACATGATCAATCCACAAAAGGGGATTGATCTAATGAATAATACATCAATAATAAATATAATACTCTTTACAGTTACAATATTTCAACACTCCCCCTTAACAAGAAGGGTATTCTACAACAACATCAGGCGAGAGAGAGGGCAACATCATCAACAACATCTGGAACACTGACTGGCGTATCTATAAATCATCAGAATTTTTTCTTATCATCAATATCATCAACAACACAACACAAAGGTTGGAGCATCATCAACATCAACACTAGGCTGAGAGTATTCAGTAAGAAGTTGGCATCACAGCACGAAGTTGGCTACACAATATCACAGCACGAGGTTGGCACACATCATCATAGCATCAGGCTGGCACACATCATCACAACACGAGGCTGGCACACATCATCACAACATGAGGATGACACATCATCATCACAGCACGAGGTTGGCACATCATCACAACACAAGGCTGGCACATCATCAGCATGAGGCTGGCATCATAGCACGAGGCTGGCATCACAGCACTAGGTTGGCAACACAACACTACTCCCCCTTTCGAGGGAGGTCCTTACAGACTACACCAAGCTTATCTCAAAAATGCTCAAACTTTACACGAGATAGAGGCTTAGTCAACACATCAACAACATGTTCATCTATGATAACATATTGGAGCTTTATGGCTCCCTTCTGCACCATATCACAGATGTAATGATATCGAATCTCTATGTGTTTTGACTTGTCATGGAACACATGGTTCTCTGTCATCTTTATGCAGCTCTAGTTATCACATAGGATCATGGTTGCTTCCATCTCTATATCGAATAGACCTGTCAACAACTTCTGAAGCCATATGGCTTCACAGCTGGCAAAACATGCAACAATGTATTATGCTTATGTCGTGCTGAGAGCAATGCTTGATTGCTTCCTACTCTGCCATGGGATCATGGCTGACCCTAGACTGAAACAACATCCTGAAGTGCTCTTCCTGTCATAGACACTTCCAACCCAATATGAATCAGTATAACCACTTAGTCTAAAGTCATGATCTCCATCATAACTGAGACCACAATCTAATGTGCCCTTAAGTACATCATCACATGTTTTGCAGCAACCAGGTGAACACGTCTGGGCTCTACCAGAAACCAACTCAAGGTGTTCACATCAAAACATATATATGGCCCGATGTTCGTCAGATACGTCAATGATCCAATGATCTGTCTGTACAGCGTAGCATCAATCAATTCTGACGAAGCATCAACTAGGAGCTTCAACTTTGTTTCCATGGGTGTATTCATAAACTTTCACTCCAACATATCAAATCTCTTCAATATTTCAACTGCATACTTCCCTTAGTTAAGGAAGATCCTCTTTGGGCTCTGCCAGACCTCGAGACCTAAGAAATAGCGCATTAGGCCAAGGTCTTTCATCTCTAATTCTGCAGCGATCTTCTTCTTACATTCAGTGATGATCTTTTCTTTTTCAGTTAAGAATAAGTCATCCACATACAATAGCAATATAACAGGCTCATCATTCATAACCTTGAAGTAAAGGTTAGAATCAACTTTACTCTTGGTAAAGCCCAAGCTCGTCAGAAAACTGTCAATCCTTCCATACCAAGCTCTAGGAGCTTGCTTCAATCCGTACAAAGCCTTCTTCAACTTTCACACATGAGTCTTCCTGTTTTCAACTTCAAATCCTGACGGTTGTTCTATATACACTTCTCCTTCAATGACACCATTCAAGAAGGCACATTTCACGTCCATTTGGTGTAACTTCCACTTCATCTTAGCTGCAAGGGCTATGATGGTTCTGATTGAAGTGTATCTGGCTACAGGAGCAAACGTCTCTTCATAATCAATGCCTTCCTTTTCAGAAAAGCCACGAGCAACAAACCTTGATTTATATTTCTTAATACTTCCATCAACAACATGTTTTATTTTGAAAATCCATTTGGAAGATACCACATCCTTGCTCTTAAGTCTGGGAACTATTTCCCATACATCATTCTTTATGATGGATTGGTATTCTTCTATCATGGCATCTGCCCATTCTTTCTTCTTAATGGCTTCTTCAAAGCAGGTAGGCTCATTCACTAAGAGATCACACATCAAATCCATGTAATTGGAGAATGGTTTACGTTTATTCACTTATCTCATGGTTCTTTCGGGGACACCATACTTCTCTCCATCTTGAATAAGTTCCCTTGCCTAGGTTAGCTTTCTCTTGTGGGAGATCGTCATCTGGGGAGGTTCTTGAGATTCTATAATGTCATGATCTTCTAGAATCTCCTCATCTGGGGAAGCTATGACTTCCGTCGCTAGTTCTGCAACTTTGGGAGCTACAGGTTCCTCTTCATATACTTCTTCAAGCTGACATCTTCTTGATTTATTGAGTGTTGCATCTTCATCAAAGGTTACATCCATGTTGATCTCAATATGATGGTAACCTGGTATATAAACTCTAAAGGCCTTGGAGACTTCATAGTATCCAACAAATATTCCCTTATTTCTTGAAGGGTCCTGCTTGGTTCTCTTCTCTTTTGGAATATGTACAAATACTGGGCAGCCAAATATTTTGAGATGGCTTACTTCTGCCTTTTTTCCAGAGAATATCTCTTCAGGGGTCTTGAACCCAAGTGCACTATCGGACAATCTGTTTTGTACATACACTATTGTTTTTGTTTCTTCTGCCCATAAGCACAATGGAAGATTTTGATCATGGATCATGGTCTTCACTGCTTCCATTATAGTTTTGTTCTTTCTTTCTACTACACCATTTTGTTGAGGATTGTAGGGAGTGGTGAGATCCCTCTTGATCCCGACATCTTTGAAAAAGTTTACAAACTCTTTTGAGGTGTATTCTCCTCCATCACCTGACCTGAGTATCTTGATCTTTCTTTCAAAGATTCCCTATCAAGGCTTTGAATTCCTTGAATTTATTGAACACTTCATCTTTTGATTTCAAAAAGTAAACCCAAGTTTTATGAGAATAGTCATCAATAAAAGATACATAGTATGTGTACCCATTGATGGAGGATGATAGCATTGGGCCACACACGTCTGAGTGAATGAGCTCTAGGACTCTGTTGACAGGCAAAATTGAACACTCGCCAACTGGAAGAGTGGATCCGGTCCGAGGTTGTCTAAATAACCCAAGCCGTTTGGGATGATCCACCCTAACGGGTTTAGCGGCTCCGTTGGCCGATCTAAGTCCTAAGAAAACAAAATAGAACTACACTAAGGAACTAATCTAAATGAAAACAACAATTAAAGCAAACTATAAACAAATCTGAAATATATATATATATATATATACCCTACTGACAATAATATACAACAATAATTCTATGAAATTAAATGTTAAATTATCAACAGAATTAAATCTTAATCACAAATGCACGATATTTACAGATTACAGATTTAAATGAAAACCTGCAAAAATAATTTGTACACTGTCCTATTACAGCAAAGCTGTTATTTTTGTTTTCTTATAATCTTTTATGAGAAAGAAATTAAACGAAAAAAACTATCTAAGCTAAGCAACTAAAGTAATAATTCTAACTATAAATCTGAACTATACATATATATATCTGAACTACTTAAATAACATTAATAAATTAACTATCAAATAACAAATAGCAAACTGACCTGAAGTAACGCTTCAGGTTTGTCCTGTATACTATAGTTGATTTAGCTTGTTCGGTGGGAGGAAACCCGCACCAGATTCTCCACAAGCTTCTCGTAAACATGAAGCAATTGTGCTCTTCAAATATAAAAGACAGGACAAACAAGACATAAAAAATTACAACAATCTTATAATTTACAAATCATCACATTTAGATAAATCTGTGTGCAAAGATTTGTACAAAATGATTCATTTAACGAAGAAGATAAACCTTTAATTCACTAAATTGAAACAAAGTAAATGTTGTACTTCAAAATAAAAGAGATCAGATATGGACAACACATAAACCAAATCACATCAACCTGCAACGAATTACGATAGCTAAAGTAGTCGATAATTAATTGCAAACTGATATGAAGAAAACTTGAAATAAAAGTTTGATATATTGAAAGCTAAAGTTGTTACAAGACATCAACTTTCATCCCAATCTGTATTATTATAAATCCATAGTCTAGTTCTCCCAACAGTGATGATGATGGGTCAATTACAAAAAATAACAAGTATTTAAAGACCATAGGGTAAAACATCCCCGTGGGAATTGTCAAAAACAATTTACAAAAAATCTGGGGATAAGCTCCCAAGTCTCTATTCCTGACTAAAGCTAACAACCTATAACAAAACTATATCGCAAAAGTATCTCCTAAACTGGCACAACATATCCATTGGTCATTGAAATTCGTATGCACCTGAAAGTGCACAAGAATAGAAAAGTTTAGGTGATATTTTATTTGTAAAACTAACATAAATCTAAATTTTAAGACTGGCTACAGAATCTCACGATTCTGTAGCTGGTCTAATTTGAAAACATAATCGTTTTAAATCAATGAAATACTAACAGAAATATATTCAAATCTTTAATTGCCAATTGAAAACAAAACGAATCATTTAAACCACAACTTCTATGCTAATCGATAGCAAATGAAATCTTGTTTGAATCTATTTCAATTGAAACAGACCCTAAACGAATATCAAGCAAATCTATGATAAGAATTTAATATAGACATAATACGTCAATCCAACACTCAACAGAATCGTTTAAATCCTAACTAACAGAACCGTATCAAATCTAACTTTGAATCTAATCCAACTCATGCTAATTCAAGGCACACAACATTGTTTGCAAATCAAATCAAACAGGAATGAATCGCACCGATTTGGTGCCGATACAATCGTTTAGACAATTCGAAACCAATGAAATATGAATCAATTTCAATCGACACAAACTGTAACCGATCAAGTAAGTTTTTCATGCAATAATTTATGTCGACTTAGCCATTAACAAAATCATTTTTAAATCCAAAACTAACAGAGTTGTTTTTTTCGATTACATCATATTTATCAAACCAATCACTGGTATTGATGCATTGCATACGTAAATGATCATGCCAATTCAAGCATACAGAATCGTTTCAAAATCAAACCATAAGAAATAAATTGAACTAACTCAGAGCTGACACAATCCAACAACAACAAAATCGTACCAATCCAAAACATAGTTGTGTCTGATTTTAGCAAATAAATCTCCTGTACAGGTCAGATGCAATCATAATCTAAAATAGAAACAAAACAGAATCAATCCTTAAATCTATTCGAATAGAACTAAATGAAAACAAAACCCAACCGACTACCCTAATTCAAACCGACTAAAAAACAATCAATTGTTTATACTAATCTGAGAATAATAAAATCGCATTAATTAAATCGTAGTTGTGTCCAAGTTTAGCAAAACAAATCTTCCATACATGATCCATAACGAAATCATTTCTGATAATTCAAAGTCAACAAAAATGTTTTGAATCTAAACAAACAGAGCTAATCGAAAGCAAACCCAATCCGTTATATTAATTCAAGCAAACTCATAAAGAAAAATCGATGTCGAAACACATACTTGGGCAGTAAGAAAACAACTCGATCATGATAATTTTGAATTGACAAAGGCCGTTGCTACTTCGACATTTCTGAAGACAATCGAACCAATGGTTTTTTGTTTCTTCTCGTTGGCTTGTAGCCTGTCGTTCTCCTTTGACATGACTGTCACCCGTTCCTCTAACGTTTTGATCTTAGATTGCAACAGGGGAACGTCAGTGTAATAACGTTCAAGCCAGGAATTGCATTGGCTACATGATAATTGATCGGGCTTTGGCATCACAGGCAAGGGTTTGTTCAAGTTACCAGGGGTTTCCTTGTGCAACTTGATTCCCGGGTAGTTTGGGTCGTTTATGAGGCATGGAGGTAAGTTAGAGACATAGTCATAGGGTTCCATAGAGCATAGGCCATGAGAATAGGGGTATTCCTCAGTCAGGAATCGTTCAATTTCAGAGTCTGAGTCCTCGCTCAACACTATTGGCTTCTGGTCAACGTTTTGCTTGGGTTTGTTCCTAGCACATCTCGATATCCATCGAGCATTTTTCTTCCCCTTACTGTTGACAGTAGTGTCACCTCTGCCTTTCTTCCTCACAGGCTTCTTGATGGCCTTAGTATTTTCTTTAGCACACGTGTCGGCCATGGGTAGGTCCATGTCGAGGCAATCCGAGGGTTTGACGGGGGGTAGAAGGATATGAAGTGGCACGACTGGTCCAACCAATGTTTCAGTAACTACAACCTTATCCACTTGGACAGACTCGAAAGTGGCAAAGCCATTCCTAGATAGGAAGGCTTGCCAACAGTCACCACTAAGGCTCAAATGGTGGAGAATAATGAGTTTGATCAAGCAGTGATGAAAAAGGCTGCTATCAGCCTTCTCACGCTTGAATCTTTTGGACATCTTGTACAGACTACGCAAGAGATAATGCGGCATATTTAGAGGGTAGCCTATAAAATTCATCAATAACCGAAGATGATACAGAAATACCAAGCCATAACGACCTTCGCAGGTCACAAACTGTTTAACAATCACTAAAAGATCGTGTCACTTGGGTTTGAGGGTAGTAATAGGCATACCTTTATCACAGGAAACAATCTTCCTTGATGTGAATAGGAGCGGCCACGACACCGCGTCTACTTTGGAATTTTTAAACCACCTTTTCCCTGTAGCTGGTAGTCTTATGGCTGAGCTTACGAATTCCTCATTTAGCTCGAGTTGTATGTCTCCGAACTTAGCCCTGCATTCGTCGAAGGTGAGGGCGAATTGTTGGGCAACCGAAAGGTTGAAACCCTCAAACCTTTGGATAAACACCAGCTAGCCACCATTTTCCAAATCCTTACGAGCATTGTCGAACAACATGAGTGTTTGGCTACCATTTGGCTCTATGCGCACCACAGGTGCCATAGACGGGAGCACACAGTGAGCCGGGTGAACGGGCAAGGATTTGGACAGGGTATTCGTAGGATCGAATAACTCATAGACTCCCCGAAAATCAACAGAGGTGACCCGAGATAGTAGGGAGGCATTAATGCCCGAGTGTGCGAGGGTGGTGGAATGAAAGCCACCCACACAAAACAGTCATTTCCCAATGTACAACTGACGGCGTATATGGTGATTCAAATCACTATTACATATGTTAAAAACAATGCCATTTAAACAATTAACGAAATCTATGGTAAGTCGACCCAAAACTTCGCATAAGCATAGTGTTTGCATAGTTTTAAAACCAAAACAATGATTCAAAATCAACACCAAGGGTTCGATCATATCAAATATGTGTTTTATGAAATGATTACACCAAGGGTCTAACCACAATGTAAATGTGTTTTCATGAAACCAATGTGTCAAGGAAATCGATGAAAGACTATAGAACATCAAACCACCAATGTATTAAGGACTCAATGACAACCATTATAATATCATCACAATCTTATAAAAATGAAATCGTATTAACAATTAAAGAACGCCAAATGAGTAAAGATCTTGGAGTCTTGCCAACTGTGCAACTATAATTAAATTGGAAATGCAATGAACACATAGACAAGAGTGGCCATAATAATCCAATGATGATTTTAATGCCACTGACGTGATTTCGAAATCAAAGTTTTCATGCTTGCAGTTGTGAAAATGAGAACAAAGGCAGGTGTGCAAATGCACGAAATAATAGTGTCGTTTTTATTCAAAGATTGCGATGAAGATCAAGGGTTCCAAAACACTTGGGTAGGCAGCTTATTAGCATAGTATAAAAATGCGAATTGGCTGCCAACAATGGCGACACACTGGTAGAAGCAGTTATCTCTGCCAAAAGAACAACTTCAGATTAGGATAACAGGAATAATTCCAACAGAAATAACCAGAAAATTGTTTAAACATCATCAATGATCAAATATTCCAGCAGTGTTTAAAATATGAAAACTGATAACAGTCTTAAGACAAGCGAGCCACAATATTAAAGATAAAATTTCTAATACTGTTGACAGAGCCACTGCTGCCAGCAGGCATCCATAGCCTCGACAGGGTTGTCATTTAACCCACTCTGATATCCATATCCTACCAAGAAGTTTCAGATCAGAATAAAGGACATGTTAAGGCTAAGAGGTTTCATATTTGCAAATTTTCATATACCCGACATTGCTTCGCTGCCAGCGGGCCTGTTCAGTACTCCGACAAAGTTATCTTGGCATCATGCATGCATTTACCCGCTGCCAGCAGACCTGTTCAGCATCCCGATGGGTTTACAAGCACTTCCCACAACTCTTTTAATGATTTATTTTGTTTTTTAAAGATATATAGTCGAGCGGGGTGACGCTGAAAATTATGATATTTTAACATATTTTTTACAGACCTCAGAATTTTTTGGAACTGTCCTTCATTAAGATCCAAAGATGGTTTATTTACAAAACCAACTTTCTAAGGCAAGGAGACATCTTTCTGAGTCGTTCCCTTAAGGAACAGGGACAGCGTAAGAAGATAATAGATGATCGTGACAGGCTTTACTCATAGATCGAAATCAATTAACTTCTTTCAAACAACAGTCTTTGCCAACACAGATGTAAATTTCAGAAGTATACAATTGATCTTTACACAATTTTTCAACAGTCATTTCAGTGAAAGAATTTTCTGTTTTCTTTGTCTGAACAGTTCCAAAATTCAGGTATGTGTATTTCCAAAAACAAAACTAATAAGCGCAAAGGAAAAAAAATCAAAGCCAAAACAACAAAAGAAAAGCAAACAAAAGAAAAATATGTACATAGTATACAAAGAGTTGTCATCAAGCGAAATATCTTTTCAGAGCTTGGCCATTCACCAGATAGGTGTCAGGCTGCCCCTCTAGATTCTGCAATCGGAAAGAGCTGGGACCCATTTTCTCAGCAATTAAAAATGGTCCAAGCCATAAGTTCTGAAATTTCGTGTGCTCTCCCTTTCCCTCATGCGGTTTGTCCCATTTTAAGACAAGATCACCTACTTCGAAGTTCCTATCAAAGGCAAAGTTAAAATCAAACCAGCTTTTGACCACTAGTTGATGTTGATTTAACTTACGTTTAGCTTGGGCTCTTACCTCTTCCAGCTTCATTAAGGCGTTAATTCAGTTTTCTAAAGGGGGACAATTTTCTTCTTGTATTTTCTGCGATAGCTGTAGTGAGGGAAGAAGAATGTGTGGTGGAAGAATTGATTCTCTGCCATAAACGAGAAAGAAGGGAGAGTTACCTACAATAGTCTTTGGTGTTACCCTATCAACCCAGATCGCGTTTAACAGTGCATTACGCCAATTTTTGTGATTCTCAGATACCGTTCTCTTGATGATTTTAATCAGACTCTTATTTGTCGATTCTACCAATCCATTGCCCTGGGGGTAACAGCTGGCAGAATACTTTAATTTAATTCCTTTTTCTAAAGCGAACTCACTCATCTCAAAAGATGAAAAGTAAGAAGCGTTATCGAATACTAAATAGTCAGGGATACCAAAACGAGTGATAATGTTCGAATTTAAAAAGGCAATTACCTGACTGGTATTCATAGTTTTTAATGCGGCAGCTTCAGACCACCTGGTGAAATAATCTGTGGCTGTTATGATAAACTTATGTTGCTGTGAGGATGGCGGATTGATTGGACCTATAATATCAAGGCCCCACTGCTGAAAAGGGGAGTCTACTGAAACAGGCTGCAAAAAAAAGGTTGGTTTCTGTAACCGCCCTGATGCTTTTTGACAAATAGTACACTTACGACACAAGGCATGGGCGTCTCTAAAAAGTGTGGGCCAGTAATAACCGGCTCTCAAAACTTTATGGGCAGTGGTGTCGCCACCAAAATGCCCACCAACTTCTCCTGCATGCAACTCTAGTAAGACTTTTTCTGCTTCGTCTTTCTCAAGACAGCGCATCATTACGCCATCAAAATTTTGACGAAACAGAATACCATTAATCAAATGAAAGGAGGCATCCTTTAATCTTAACACTCTTCTTTTAGTGGGATCCAAGTGACCGGGGGTTGACCCATGTTCAAGACAGAATTTTATATCATCATACCAGGGACTGACAGAGTTTTGTGCACAAGAGACGACATTTTGATTGTGTTGTCCTAGGTTTGACCTATCGTTTTCTTCTTGTTGTCATGTTGCTGAGTCAACAACTAACTTGCATAACCCTTGGCCTCTCACTATCTGAGCTGGGGTAATTTCTATGTCTTACTCCTGCAAGGAGGTAACTTAGTTCGCCCTCTTTTCACCTAGTTCTTTCTGCACTAACAGATTCCTGACGGCTGGGTAAGGGACAATAACTTTCGTCCTAGATTTCAAGAGATAAGATCGGAAGTGCTTGACTGCTTTGAAAACAACATAGGCTTGCTGATCTACCGCTGGGTAATTAATTTCAGTGCCTTGGAAAGCAGAGCTCATAAAGGCAATGGGTACTTCATTGTTTTCATCGTTCTTTTGAGTTAGAACTGCAGCGTAGGAACGGTCAGAAGCAAAAGTGTAGAGCGTAAAGTCTTGCGAAAAGTCGGGGCTCATGAGAGAAGGAGCGTCTATTATGACCTTTTTTATTGCATTGAAAGCTTGATTTTCCATGGGTCCCCAATGATATTGTGCATCTTTCTTAATTAGGTTCTGTAAAGGTCTGACCATTTCAAAGAAACTAGGGACGAATCTCCTCACAAAGTTTATCTAGCCTAAGAAAGATTGCATAAATTTTTTGGATGTAGGAGGAGGAAGTTTCGAGATGACTTGAGTCCTTTTGGGGTTGATAATCGTCCCTTTGCTTGACACAATAAATCCTAAGAGTTTACCTTGTTCTACTGTGAAGATAGATTTTTTAGGATTTAAGGAAATGTCGTATTTACGACATCGTTGTAGAACGATTCTTAAATGAGCTAGATGATTGGTTTTGTTTTTTGAAAATACAGTAACATCATCTAAGTGAACTACGACGGACTGATTGATTAAGCCTCGGAAAGCGATGCCCATCGCTCTCTGGAAAGTGGCACCGACATTAATCAATCCAAAGGGCATTTTTCGATAAGCATAGGTGCCCCATGGAGTGCGGAAGGTAGTTTTAAGTTGGTTTGGAGGAGACATCAGGACTTGGTTGTACTCTGAGAAACCATCCAATAAGGATAGTCTTTCAGAACAAGATACCTGTTGTAGGATCTGTTCCATGGGTGGGACAAGATAGTTGTCGTTATCAGACGCTCTATTAAGGTTTCGAAAATCGACGCATAGTCGAATTTCCCCACTTTTCTTCCGAACAGGGACAAGGTTAGAAACCCATTGAGTGTGCCTAACTGGAAAAATTATCTTAGCATTCGGGAGTTTATTTAATTCTTTTTTGACGGTCGGTTCGAGCTTAGGGTGTATTTTTCTTAGTTTTTGTTGAAAGGGTAAGGTTTGGGGTATCATAGGAATGACGTGTTGTATGATGTTAGGGTCAAAAGTTTTAAGTTCATCATACGTCCATGCAAAAACATCTTTAAATTCTTTAAACAATTTAATAAATGCAACTTTTTCTCGTTCAGAACACCCCACCCCTAAATTAATGCACTGCAGAGTGTCATTAGTTCCTAAGTTTACTTTTTCATATGATAAAGAAGAACTATTGGTTTTACAGTTGACCGATTTTTTGAATTTATCTTGAAGATCGTAAAATTTCTCTAATCTAACTACAGATTTAGGGATCGAATTTACCATGTCCGATGAAGATTCAAGAGTTCTTGGATCTGGTATTATCGTGAAATCGCGCAAATTGTCGTCGTGAGTGCATTCGTTGATCACCACGCCTTGAAAAGTTTCTTCCATATGCAGGAAGCTAATAATTTGTTGATCGTCGTCGAAGACTCTCCAATTCGTGATGTTGTCGGGAACAGATGGCCTAAACAACAGTTCGACGGAGAATGCATCCGAGGACAAGCCTTCTGCAGGAAAGAGTTTAGAAGCTACGTTAGCTAATTGATCAGCTTCAGAATTATTCAATCTAGGAATAGAATTTATATTGAAAGCAGAAAATTTATTCATTAAATTCCATACCTCGGATTGGTAGCTTTTAAGATGCGGAGACAGACAGTGGATAGAATCTCTTACCTGTCTAACCACGATTTCGGAATCGCCAAAGACAACCAAATTTTGAATGTTCATATCTAAATTTTTTCTGAGGCTCTGCAGTAAAGCCTCATATTCTGCTGTGTTATTAGCACATTCAAATTCTAACCTACATGCAATCAGAGTTTTGTTACCTGCCGGATCAATAATAACGCAGCCTGCACCGGCTCCTTCCTTGGACTTTGACCTGTCAAAATAAAGAGACCAAATTTGATTTTTATCGGGTGTATGAGACCATTGTGTAGAAGTTGTTGGCTGCACATATGCTACAATCTTGGACTGTTGTTCTGGATTGGTGATAGTTGAAGCCTCGGCCATGAAATTGCTGAAAAAGGTATCCATCCCTTGTATTTTGGGTGAATCAGCAGAAGGTGTAAATGGTTCGTTGGGATCATTCAAATCTGTGACCGTGAACTTAAGGTAGCGTTCACGATTCACCTTGATTTTGTTGGGCTCGTCGTTCTCTGGAAGCCATAGGTGAGACCAATCTGTCGCGAAATAGCCGTGTAGCTGCTCCGACCAGTCTCTGCTTAAAAATAGACCATACACTTCTGGAATATCCACAACAATAATACCAATAACTTGATGAACCTTGGGGTTAGACGATAATCTTATAAGCACATTCCTTAATTCGCCTACGACTTTAACACTGGTTCGATCAAGTTGTATGATTTTTAAAGTGGATGGTTCAACTTCAGTATTAATCTTCTGACACACAGACCATGGAATCACATTGGATGACGCTCCTGAGTCTACCATACAATTGTGCATGTTTCTATTAAAGATTTCGAAAGTTAACAAAAAAGGAGGTACATTTCTGCGAGTACTAAGGGTGGTAGTTTGTGGCTTTTTACTCGCAGTTTATAAAGCTAATTTATCCACATTATTTACATTATTTACAGGAAGGCTTCCTTTATCATGAGGATCAAGATTATTCTTAGTGGAAGTCTTCAGAGGAAATTTGTTCTGAACAACCTTGTTACTGCTTGAATTACCATTTTTGTTATTCTCTGCGATGTTTTGTAACATTTTTTGTAGTAGAAATGGAAATTTCAATAACTCATAAACAGAAATGTTAGCCCTTAACTTTTTAAGATCTTCAACTAAATCATAATCTAAGTTGGGGTTTACATGACTCTGTTTAGTTTCAGCTGGTTTAGATTGCTTTGGAGGCAAAGTCGTAGTGTTTTCGGAAGAATGTTTGTTTGTTGTCTTACTCCTAGTATTATAGGGATGGATTGTCTCGAAGTTAGCTTGAAAGATGCTATCCGAGAAGTGTCCAAAAATGTTTGGAGAAGACTCTTCTTCTTGAACTGTCTCTTGTTCAACAACCTCCTCAGGAATCTCAGGAGGCATCAAGTTATCCTGGGCTTCTAGAATTGTTTGAAGGGTGTATTGCAAACTTTCTAGATTAAGGCCCTCAGTAGTTGGATTAGGTCGGTTGGTGGGAAAAGGCTTCCTAAACGGGGGTTTGTAGGGTCCTTTGCTCGAGGAAGCTTCTTCGATCGTCCTCTTCAAATCTATGACTTGATTTGACAGTTTTTGAACGACTTTAGTTAGGTTTTCTAAATCAGAGCTTTTAGGTTGTGTTTTATTTTGAGCAAGTCTAGGGAGGATTTCGATCTTCTTTTTGGAAGAAGAAATAGTCTTTGTTTCGTTGCTAGTTGTGTCTTTTAAACTAAGAATGTCTTTTTCAATCTGGTTGGCTTCTTCGAAGGCTTCCAACAATGTGGCTTTCTTAGATCGTTTAACCCAAATAACTATACTTTGATGCAGGGCTTTAGTATAGTATGTTATGATAAGATTCTTAGCAGGCATGGAATCCGTAGGGATTCGGTTCTTAAGTGTTAAGAATCTTTGATTAAAGTCTTTAATTTTCTCTTTTGGGTTCATTCTTAAGCTAGAAAGCTCCATAACTATAACTTCTGGGGACTTATCATCTCCGAACTTTTCCAAAACGCATGACTCGAACTTTTCCCAAGACACGATGGTATGGGGTTGTTGGGCAAAGTACCAGGTAGAGGCATTGCCCTCGAAAGTGTAGGGGAACAACCTACAGACTACGTCTTCATGCTCGACATTGCGGAGTCTAATGGCTAACATAAACTTTTTAATGTGATCTTCAACGATCTGTTTAGAGTCAGGGTCAAACTTGGGAAGCTACTTCTCTGGATGTTTGGGTAAGGGATGTTGAGCCCCAGGTACGGTTACTGCATCCTGGTCAAGCCAAGGTCTGGCAGGATTGTTCTGGTTGGCCATTGGTGTAGGCGGTGTGGAAGGTTGAGAAGAGGAACTGCCTTCATCAGAAGAGTATTCTCCCAAAGAAGAAGGAGATGATGGAGGTGGTGAGGGAGGTATTCCAGACCCCCCTACAACAGGAGTGAGGACTGGATCTGTAGGGTTCACAGTGAGGTTAGTGCCTCCAAGTTGTTCTCTGATATCAGAGAAATCTAAAGGTTGGTCCAAAGGTTGATTTGGTTGCCTTAAACAGGCTAAGGCACTATGTGTTCTTAAGAGAGATTGGCGGACAATCTCTTGTATGTCACCACCTATAGGATTTGGGGTTATTGGCTCGACTGCGATCCGTAGATCGTCATTTGATGTGGTTTTTGTTTGAGGGGGAATGTTGTCGTTCGAATGACATCTTGTCACTATAGGTGAGCGGTTGGGTGGTGGAGGAGTCTTACGACCGCCTTGTGCCATTAATAAATTTCAGGCCCTCCTTCTAGCGCCATTTGTTGACGGGTGAAATTGAATGCTCGCCAACTGGAAGAGTGGATCCGGTCCGGGGTTGTCTAAATAACCCAAGCTGTTTGGGATGATCCACCCTGACGGGTTTAGTGGCTCCGTTGGCCGATCTAAGTCCTAGGAAAACAAAAGAGAACTACACTAAGGAACTAATCTAAATGAAAACAACAATTAAAGCAAACTATAAACAA
>ML806620.1:376354-391947 GCA_009831015.1 Picea engelmannii
CTAATAATATACAATAATAATTCTATGAAATTAAATGTTAAATTATCAACATAATTAAATCTTAATCACAAATGTACGATATTTACAGATTACAGATTTAAATGAAAACTTGCAAAAATCATTTGTACACTGTCCTATGACAGCAAAGCTGTTATTTTTGTTTTCTTATAATCTTTTATGAGAAAGAAATTAAACGGAAAAAAACTATCTAAGCTAAGAAACTAAAGTACTAATTCTAACTATAAATCTGAACTATACATATATCTATCTGAACTACTTAAATAACATTAATAAATTAACTATCAAATAACAAATAGCAAACTAACCTGAAGTAATGTTTCAGGTTTGTCCTGTATACTATAGTTGATTTAGCTTGTTCGGTGGGAGGAAACCCGCATCAGATTCTCCACAAGCTTCTCGTAAACAGGAAGCAACTGTGCTCTTCAAATATAAAAGATAGGACAAACAAGACATAAAAAATTACAACAATCTTATAATTTACAAATCATCACATTTAGATAAATCTGTGTGCAAAGATTTGTACAAAATGATTCATTTAACGAAGAAGATAAACCTTTAATTCATTAAATTGAAACAAAGTAAATGATGTACTTCAAAATAAAAGAGATCAGATATGGACAACACATAAACCAAATCACATCAACCTGCAATGAATTACGATAGCTAAAGTAGTTGATAATTAATTGCAAACTGATATGAAGAAAAATTGAAATAAAAGTTTGATATATTGAAAGCTAAAGCTGTTACAAGACATCAACTTTCATCCCAGTCTGTATTATTATAAATCCATAGTCTGGTTCTCCCAACAGTGATGATGATGGGTCAATTACAAAAAATAACAAGTATTTAAAGACCACAGGGTAAAACATTCCTGTGGGAATTGTCAAAAACAGTTTACAAAAAATCTGGGGATAAGCTCTCAAGTCTCTATTCATGACTAAAGCTAACAACCTATAAAAAAACTATATCACAAAAGTATCTCCTAAACTGGCACATCATAATCATTGGTCATTGAAATTCGTATGCACCTGAAAGTGGACAAGAATAGACAAGTTTAGGTGATATTTTATTTGTAAAACTAACAAAAATCTAAATTTTAAAACTAGCTACAGAATCTCACGATTCTGTAGCTGGTCTAATTTGAAAACATAATCATTTTAAATCAATGAAATACTAACAAAAATATATTCAAATCTTTAATTGCTAATTGAAAACAAAATAAATCATTTAAACCACAACTTCTATGCTAATCGATAGCAAATGAAATCTTGTTTGAATCTATTTCAATTGAAACAGACCCTAAACGAATATCAAGAAAATCTCTGATAAGAATTTAATATAGACATAATACGTCAATCCAACACTCAACAGAATCATTTAAATCCATACTAACAGAGTCGTATCAAATCTAACTTTGAATCTAATCCAACTCATGCTAATTCAAGACACACAACATTGTTTGCGAATCAAATCAAACAGGAATGAATCGCACCGATTTGGTGCCGATACAATCGTTTAGACATTTCGAAACCAATGAAATATGAATCAATTTCAATCGACACAAACTGTAACCGATCAAGTAAGTTTTTCATGCAATAATTTATGTCGACTCAGCCATTAACAAAATCATTTTTAAATCCAAAACTGACAGAGTTGTTTTTTTCGATTACATCATATTTATCAAACAAATCACTGATATTGATGCATTGCATATGTAAAGGATCATGCCAATTCAAGCATACCGAATCGTTTCAAAATCAAACCATAAGAAATAAATTGAACTAACTCAGAGCTGACACAATCCAACAACAACAAAATCGTACCAATCCAAAACATAGCTGTGTCTGATTTTAGCAAATAAATCTCTTGTACAGGTCGGATGCAATCATAATCTAAAATGGAAACAAAACAGAATCATTCCTTAAATCTATTCGAACAGAACTAAACGAAAACAAAACCCAACCGACTACCCTAATTCAAACCGACTAAAAAACAATCAATCGTTTATACTAATATGAGAATAATAAAATCGCATTAACTAAATCGTAGATGTGTTCGAGTTTAGGAAAACAAATCTTCCATACATGATTCATAACGAAATCATTTATGATAATTCAAAGTCAACATAAATTTTTTGAATCTAAACAAACAGAGCTAATCGAAAGCAAACCCAATCCGTTATATTAATTCAAGCAAACTCATAAAGCAAAATCGATGTTGAAACACATACCTGGGCAGTAAGAAAACAACCCGGTCATGATAATTTTGAATTGACAAAGGTCGTTGTTGCTTCGACATTGCTGAAGACAATCGAACCAGTGGTTTTTTGTTTCTTCTCGTTGGCTTGTAGCCTGTCGTTCTCTTTTGACAGGACTGTCACCCGTTCCTCTAACGTTTTGATCTTAGATTGCAACACGGGAACGTCGGTGTAATAACGTTCAATCCAGGAATTGCATTGGGTACATGATGATTGATCGAGATTTGGCATCACAGGCGAGGGTTTGTTCAAGTTACCAGGGGTTTCCTTGTGCAGCTTGATTCCCGGGTAGTTTGGGTCGTTTTTGAGGCACGGAGGTAAGTTAGGTCATAGGGTTCCATAGAGCATAGGCCATGAGAATAGGGGTATTCCTCAGTTAGGAATTGTTCAATTTCGAAGTCTGAGTCCTCGCTCAACACTATTGGCTTCTGGTCAACGTTTTCCTTGGGTTTGTTCCTAGCACATCTCGATATCCATCGAGCATTTTTCTTCCCCTTACTGTTGACAATAGTGTCACCTCTGCCTTTCTTCCTCACAGGCTTCTTGATGGCCTTAGTATTTTCTTTAGCACATGGGTCGGCCATGGGTAGGTCCATGTCGGGGCAATCCGAGGGTTTGACGGGGGGTAGAAGGATATGAAGTGGCACGACTGGTCCAACCAATGCTTCAGTAACCACAACCTTGTCCACTTGGACAGACTCGGGAGTGGCAAAGCCATTCCTAGATAGGAAGGCTTGCCAACAATCACCACTAAGGCTCAAATGGTGGACGATAATGAGTTTGATCAAGCAGTGATGAAAAAGGTTGCTATCAGCCTTCTCACGCTTGAATCTTTTGGACATCTTGTACATACTACGCAAGAGATAATGCGACATATTTAGAGGGTAGCCTATAAAATTCATCAATAACCGAAGATGATACAGAAATACCAAGCCATAACGACCTTCGCAGGTCACAAACTGTTTAACAATCGCTAAAACATCGTGTCACCTGGGTTTGAGGGTAGTAATAGGCATACCTTTATCATAGGAAACAATCTTCCTTGATGTGAATAGGAGCTGCCACAACACCTCGTCTACTTTGGAATTTTTAAACCACCTTTGCCCTGTAGTTGGTAGTCTTGTATCTGAGCTTACGAATTCCTCATTTAGCTCGAGCTGTATGTCTCCGACCTTAGCCCTACATCCATTGAAGGTGAGGGCGAATTGTTGGGCAACCGAAAGGTTGAAATCCTCAAACCTTTGGATAAACACCAACCAGCCACCATTTTCCAAATCCTTACGAGCATTGTCGAACAACATGAGTGTTTGGCTACCATTTGGCTACCATTTGGCTCTATGCGCACCACAGGTGCCATAGACGGGAGCACACAGTGAGCCGAGTGAATGGGAAAGGGTTTGGATAGGGTATTCGCAGGATCGAATAACTCACAGACTCCCCGAAAATCAACAGAGGTGACCCAAGATAGTAGGGAGGCATTACTGCCCGAGTGTGCGAGGGTGGTGGAATGAAAGCCACCCACACAAAACAGTCATTTCCCAATGTACAACCGACGACGTATATGGTGATTCAAATCACTATTACATATATTAAAAACAATGCCATTTAAACAATTAATGAAATCTATGGTAAGTCGACCCAAAAATTTGCATAAGCATAGCGTTTGCATAGTTTTAAAACCAAAAAAATGATTCGAAATCAACACCAAGGGTTCGATCATATCAAATATGTGTTTTATGATATGATTACACTAAGGGTCTAACCACAACGTAAATGTGTTTTCATGAAACCAATGTGGCAAGGAAATCGATGAAAGACTATAGAACATCAAACCACCAATGTATTAAGGACTCAATGACAGTCATTATAATATCATCACAATCTTATAAAAATGAAATCATATTAACAATTAAAGAACGTCAAATGAGTAAAGATCTTGGAGTCTTGCCAACTGTGCGACTATATTTAAATTGAAAATGCAATGAACACATAGACAAGAGTGGCCATAATAGTCCAGTGACGATTTTAATGCCATTGACGTGACTTCGAAATCAAAGTTTTCACGCTTGCAGTCGTGAAAACGAGAACAAAGGCAGGTGTGCAAATGAACGAAATAATAGTGTCTTTTTTATTCAAAGATTGCGATGAAGATCAAGGGTTCTAAAACACTTGGGCATGCAACTTATTAGGATAGTATAAAAATGTGAATTGGCTGCCAACAGACTCCTTTTGTTTTACTGTCTTTCTTCGGAAAAGGGTTCTTGATGTTCTTTCCTTGTGCACACCCATTGCACACACCTTCATGGTTAACCTTGAGTTCTGGTAGACCTGTGACTGCCTTGCTTACATAAGGTAATTCCTTGTAGTTGATGTGGGCTAATCTTCTATGCCAAAGTTCACATGGATTCTCAATGGAGTGGGTCATGGTTGCTTCTGAGTGACCCTTTAGCTTATACAAGCCACCTTATTCATTTCCAATAACAATTGCTTCTTCCATGGTTTTTCCTTTGGCCCACATAAGAACTTCTCCATCTATGAAGGAAACTCTGAAGCCTTTCTTTTCTAAAGCTGAGATGGAGAGTAAGTTCTTTGTCAAACTTGGTACATATAGTAGATCCTTCATCTTCATTGGGGTCCCTGAATTAAGCTTGTAATTTGATTCTCCTACTCCCTTGATAGGATATTGATAATCATCTCCAAGTGTAACTTTCTAAGAAAACTTCTTTTCTTAAAGGCAAAAGAGAACATCTCTTTGACTTGTCATGTGTTTGGAAGCACCACTATCAATGAGCCAAGTGTCCTCACCAGGTGATACTGATCCTGAGAGGGCAAAGATTAAGACATAGTCTTCAATTCATTCTTTTATCATTTTTGTGGGTGGCTCTTAATCTTCAACTGCATGGGCATGGTGCCTCTTGTTTTTCCTCTTGTATTTTTCTCGTCTAGCTAGACAATGTTTCACAATATGTCCCATCTTGTCACAATGGTAACATTGGTAGGATGAGAAATCTTTTTCTCTTCTTTGTCCTTTCTGAAACTTCTGGAATCTCCTTGGTTGAGATTCTTTATGTATGAATTTGTTTTGGGGGTGAGACTCCTTATGAGTTTCTTTCTGGAAGTAAGACTTCTTTCTTCCTCCTTTAGTGTGAGTAGCTAGGGATTTATCTTCATCTCTTGATAGAAAAGCTTCTCAGTTAGCTATTCTTGATTCTTCTTGAATACATTATTTCCAAAGACTGTCAAATTGTAATTTCTCATTTATGGCACAAATAGTTTGGATGAATGCATCCCAAGCTCTTGTGATACCATTAAGGGTCGTCATTATGAGTTCATCTTTGTCTATAGTATCTCCAATTTCTTCTAGTTGTTCTTTGAATTGTGATATTCTGGAGAAATATTCATGGATTGTTTCTCCTTTTTGCATCCTTGTATTCTTGAGTTGAGTTCTTAGATTCATCTTGTGATTTACGTTCTTTCCTTCATATAATTTGGTTAGGGCATCAAAAATTTATTTTGGAGTCTTCTTTCAAGACACTTGAGGAATCAAGTGATCTTTGATAGAATCTGCAATGATTCTTTTGGCCCTAATTGTGTCACTTTGGTGTTTTGCTTTAGCTGCAACATCGACGGGTTCTAGTAGATCTTCTTTAATGAATCTTGCTAGGTAATTCTCTTGAAGAATGAGTCCAATCCTATACTTCCAGGCACATAATTTTTCCACACCTTATAGCTTGTCAACGAGCTTAGTGCTTGCAAACATCTTTTACCTGAAGCTTGGAAAATGACCAAAAAATGAAAATGCTCAGAATTGAATTTTGAACTTACCAGGAGGTGCGCTTGACTAAGGCGAGTAGCCTGGTGTGGTTAGATTTCAAAAATTCCAAATTTTTCCCCTTCAAACTTGACCAACGGATTTTTGGACTGGTGCTTCTGGTTTTCTGGTACTTCTGGTACTGGTGAAAACTAGGGTTTCACTTTCTGGGAATTCTATCCACTGAAAAGGTGCGCTGAAGGTGCCAAAGAGTTACTTGGGCTAGGGCGCACTTTTCTAGATGAATTTTGGGCCGAAATTCCTCTTCAATAAAAATCCCTAATTACCTTGTACGTCAACAATGACATTTTTCTTTTTCCTGTGAAACATGCTCTCTTCAGCTCAACTCTGATACCATGTTAGAGTTTAAGCTATTATTAGGTTTCTTTTCAATTTACTAGATAACCATATCATAGATAGGATCACTGAGAGAAACACAATCACAAGAGACACATCGTTTATCCTGGGAAACCCTGATTGGGGAGAAAACCCAGTAAAAACTTCCTTAATATAGATAGCTAATACAATGCCAAGAGAATAAACCAAACACTACAGAAAGTCATCTCCCAAGTAATGTGCCTCTCTCTCTTCCTTCTTCTCCAACTGCAGCTCCAAACTTGTGCTCTGGATGATCGAATGAGTGAGTTTGTAAATGAGGCGTTGGCCTCCTTTATTTATACAATCTGGTAGGTGCTGAAAGGAAGTGTCTTTTCATTGGTAGGGCCGACTTCTCTTTCTGGGTGGTTAGAACCACTTTAATTTATTCTAGGGATCGACTTCTCATTTTGCATATTACAATTAGGGTTTGACCAATCCGCAAAAGGGGATGTGGTCATTTGCAATGCCTGACATGATCAATCCACAAAAGGGGATTGATTTAATGAATAATACATCAATACTAAATAGAATACTCTTTGCAGTTACAATATTTCAACACAAGGCAACGTAGTCGTCATGCAAACACTAAAGGCCCCAACTAGCCAATTGACTATTCATTTATTAATTCATCACCAAATGTCAATGAAAACATAAATTGAAATTATGTTAATGAAGACATAAATTGAAATTTTAATACAGTGAAAGATAATGTTTCATGGAATAAACATATTTTTTATAATAATTTTAAAGTGGAAATGAATTTACATTAATTATATGTTTGGGTCATCTGGATTTATGTTCTCTCACTATATGTTTATGTTCATATAGTAGCTCATTGGATCAATTCTTGCTAAGGCAATAACCTAAGTGGCATCAAATTGATGAGTTGGAGTGCCTACTTCTAATTTGGTCTCTTCATCGATGTAGTTTGGTTTAGTTTAACCCGTCCGTCTCTTTATTTATCATTATTATATTAATTTCAACCCTACTATCGTGCTATATTTGGAGTTTGTTCTTTGCAATCAACTTTTGTTCTCTCGGAGGTCTGTTCTTTCCATTTTATGCGAATATGTTTTTCATCGTTATTTTTTATATTGTTGTCCCTCTTTAAATTATTATAGTTTTTATTTTAAGAGCAAAGACATTTAGGAAGTCTGACAAATCCATTAAATTTAAATTGTAAGTGTTTTTAAGGATTTTTTAATCAACTCCTTTTACAAACATTTATATTTTATGAATACGGTTTTAGATAATTGTATTAAGTTATATATACTAAGTTTATTTTAAATCATTCTTGTATAAATATGATTTAATTTTTATATATTATTAATTTATATATATTATTAATTTATATATGAGTTTGTGTATTTTTAAAGTTGATTTTCTTATTTCACTTAAAAAATATTAACACATATTGAATAAGTCATGGTAAAGTCGGAATTGCTCTTCTTTAATGCGAGAGGACCAATCTGTTGGAGATAATCAGAGAGTTGCCTTACATGATACACCTTAACGTCAGTGGCGGGACAACCCGAGAAGGCAAACTGGGATAGTAGCAGAGTTTATTTAACCTTATTGTGTTGCTCCTTCTCCTTAGGTTGTTTCTTTGTTAGTCTACAGAATGAAGGTGGCAAGTGTTGATACAAGTGACTAATCTACACTTGTCTTATAGATTGTGAATTCACAAGATAATATGGTTTCTCCCAATAATGTTGTCCTCCCAAAGTAAAATCTATTAATTCACAATGCAAATTAATAAAAAAGTGACATATAAACCCAACCATGCATTGTGTATGGATTCCAAAAGAGAACAAAACCAAACCAAACCATGGTCCACTAGTGTACTTTACTCGAGTAAAACCATCAATAAAAGGGAGACAATCCCCTCCTTAATATCACTAGCTAAGTGGCCCCTCTTTTTCCTTTAACATAATTTGAAAGCAACCCAAATCACCTTTGTATTTCAGTGCCTTTGACACTAATCAAAATTAATTAAAATTTATTTGTTGTAGAAAATCTTTTTATTTAGATATCATTTGATGGTTTGGTATACTACCACTTAAAAGTCTCACAACCGTTAGACCATGAGATTTGGTTGACAACCAATAACCATTATGAATCATTGATAATGAGTCATAACTACCAACAGAATCCCAAAAACTAGCATGTTGAAAGTGAGCAGAGAGTTGCTTTCTAGAGCACATAAATTCTCCAGCATCACATGGACATAATCACTCCTGCACCAAAGCACTTCACCAATACAAAAATAGTATTGTAAAATTTGAGGCCTCGGGAATGTCTGGCAACCAGAACTAGAAAACTCATATGCATGGTTTGTAGTACGCAAATGAAACGGTTGTTCGGAGAACACACTTTGATTTAGTCGTTGAGTGTTTTATATCATGATGGAATCCTACTTGATAATTTGGTGGTGGTTGTTAAATTCCAACCAATGTTAGGTGGAACCAAAAAAATAGGTTGTCAATTTTCACTTCCAGGTAGCTCCATTAGTTCTAACATCACTAAAGGCTTTTATGAAGGGATCATATCATCGCATGGGGGCTGAGAATGTAACGGGGGTTTTCAGAGATGGAAATGCCTACAATAGCGGGTGATAAACTACACAAATGTGCCAGACAATGGTTCACAAATTTGAGGTTACAACTTGACGATAATTATCTCCAACATGAGACGAAAATTCATAAAAGATACATATGGTCAGAAAATTATATAGCAGGTAATAACTATCCCATCAAACTTTTGTTGCTAACAGATAGAAATTGACGGTGGGCAGTGCACTTCCCACCTTATTAAATATGATTTTGAAACCCATAATCTACTTGAACAACTGCAAAAACAATTTGGATCAGAATACAATGGCATTAACAATAAAAAGAAAATGTAAAGCAACAATGCATAGTTGTGAATAAAAAGGGCGATGGCTAAAGACTTCTGGGATTTTGCATGCATCCAAAACAGTTGGGGTATCCAACAAAATACTCACAAATTCTAATTACAGTATTTCAGTTTTACGTTGGGAGTCGGCGTGGGACAATTAAGACTTCAGATTCTGCCATCTTTAGAACTTGATACGACAAAATCATGGAAAGCAATGTGGCCTTTGATCTCATATTATTTCAAAAACTTAACTGGCAGAGACTAAACTACCATGCAACACTTGTTTCTTTCTAATACTCATTTCTAAAGGTTTTAAGCAAGTATTAATTTTAGATCAAATAGTATTGTTGAGTTATTGGCATTGAAATTGTTGTTTTCCCTTAAGTGATAAGTTTTTTACTACTCTACAATTGTATGGTGATTATTCATTAGTAATGAATTGGATGCATGGGAGATGTCAGTTGTGGGACTACTGTTTAATTCCCTTGGGGGAACAACTAAAAGTGATTGCCTCTATCTTTGATTTCCTCTCTTTCACTCATATTTTTAAGGAGTTAAATGAAGGTGTTGATAAGCTCTCAAATGAGGGGCTCCATGTTGAAGTTGGCTATTGGGTGATTGAAGAGTTTATCGAGAGTTTGCAATCCTCTTCTTAGTGCAAGTTCTGATGGAGTTATTACGTCTATTTTTTGTCTCTCTACTTGTTGTTTGAAATAGAAATCCTACTCTGTTTAGTTCTTTGGTTTTTCTAAGATTGGTTTTTAGGATTCATATTATCATAGTGGAGCAACTTGTAAGTTGTGTTTTCCTCCTATTATTATATTGATTACAAATGTGTATAGCTTTGTTGTGTTGAATATTCTAGAGATAGTTATGATATACTTTTTTGTGTTTTGATGTTTAGCCTATATGTGAATAGACTCTCTAGTTTTGAAACTACAGGTTCGGTATTTTATATGGCTATAGTGCTCTAGCACCTGAAGAGTGTAATTTTGGTTATATCTTTGATTATAAATTATGATTGTGTTCTTGGAAAAAGATAAATAAATGTTTTGCATATAAAAACTTAGGAATGTGTGGTGGATGAATAATTCGATTAAATTCTCATTTGTGGAGATAATGTAGGATAATTGGAAGTGGAGAGGGTGAAATTGAAGGCTCGCGAGGAAACACTATGGCAAGGAGGTATGGAGGAGGAATTAGTGCATTGTGCCAAGCATGAAGAAGAAGCTTTTAAAAATATATCTTCATGTCAAGAGAAGAATTAGTGGAGATTTGGAATGTTTCAATGAAGACATCAGGAAGAAGGGAAATTTAGCCCTAGGGAAACCTTAGGAAAGTCTATCCAAAAAAATGACTCTCGAAAGGATGATTTCATAGGTCATATTGGCGCAAAAAGTAGCAGGACTATGGAACTAGACCAAAATGAATCATGTGGTGATACAAGGTTAAAAGACATGATATCTGGGGTCTAAGTTAGAAAGGAAAAGGATCGAGAATTGAGTTTCTAACAAGAGGATCCTTTATGGTTGTCAGTACCAAGAGGACTATACCACAGTTTCAAGATCCATTGTTTCCATCCAACCAAGGTAAGGTGGCTAGAGAGTTGCCATAGAGGAGCAATATAGAAGAGGAGTAAATTGAGGAAAAGGTCGTTCAATGAACCAAGGTAAGGGGAAGAAACATAGTGATAAGAGGGTAAAATTAAAAGCAAAGAAGTTTAGGTTGGTTGTAAGGGAAGAGGTATGGATTGAATCAATGATAGGGTTGATTAACAAAGCCTTAACTATTACATTTGAAGAAAGACGGTTGTGAGAAGTTTCTTTGTATGTATGGATGGAGCATGAATGGCCAGAATTACTCAACTACATACCAATTTACCATATCGGCCTAGTTTGTGGTTAGTTGGCATTTGAATTTGGTAATAGAGAAGATGTTTAGATGATTTTGCAAAAAAAACGTTTTGGGGAGCATCCTACATGGACATTGGAAGATGGCATCTTGGGTTTTTTCCAAGGAAGGAACTAATACATTTACAACCTATTTAGGTTAAGATGTTGGGGTTACAAAAGGAGTTATGGAACATTGACATCTTAGAGGCAGTGAGAGGTAGTTTTGGGAAGTTCATAGCTATCAAAGATGATTTTAGCCACAAGGTGGACAAGAGAATGGTTAGAATCCTAGTAGAAATAGACATTCGAGAGGTTTTACCAAAGGAAATTGAAATAGCACGTGGACTCAAAAGTGGACTTATACACACAATCTTTGGATGATTGGAATATTCCCTTTCAATAACCAAATTGTATAGAAAAATAACTATGCATCTATGGAGGAATTCCCCATATCCAAACTCAAAAAAGATGTGTAGGAAGAAGGGAAATGCATCAAAGTTTTCAAAAGAAGTCTTGGGCTTTCCCATGGCTTTCCAAGCAAAGAAATAGAAGGAAAGAAAACTAGGAACTTCGCAAAATTAGAGGGGCACACAGAACAAATAGTAGAGGGAGAAACATCCAGAAATGGGGATGTTTAGAAAGAAGATGTTTAGGTAAGCTTGGATCTAGGAGCAACAATGGACTAGAAAAGCACATTGAAAGGTACGAAAAACAATTCTTTTTATTATATTTATTTGTCTTTTAAGGAATAGAATGAGGGTGAGGGAGTAAATTCAATAAATCCTTTAAAGGGGGATCCAAGCAGGCCTTCAAAACCTCCATATAACTCATAAAGCTTGTAGAACACTCTCTGATCAGAAAGAAGTAAAGGAATTTCCCATTCTGTTAGAGTAGGGATTTGTGACTTGGAGCCTATCCAACTAGTGCCCACTTGGAGAAACTTGAGAAGTAAGAAAGAGGGAGTATATAAAAGGTTAGATAGGCTTCTAATTGTAGAAAGGATACTTGGAGAGGAAGGAAGAAACAAAACTTGGGTTGGAGAAGGGGGAGCCTCAAACCACTTGCCAATTTAATTACAATTAGAAAAGGAAGACCCCAAGTCATTGAGTCCTTTCAAGTTCAATCATAAATGGATGGATGAAGAAAAATTCAAAAATATTGTCATACAAAGTTGGAAAAAGTATGATCCAAAAGTATGAACATAAATGTTACAAATGACATAAAATCTAAAACAAGTTTAAAAAGTATATGAAGATTGGCTAAGAAAAGAGCAAAAAAGGCACATCATGAACTTACATAGATAAAAGAGTAGATATTTTTTTTTTGCTAGAAAACAATAATGAAGAAGTCTCTACATAAGTGGAATTAAGAAATCTAAAAGTATTAGAAAGGAGGAAAAGTAATTTGTTGGAGCAAGAAGAGGTAGAATGGAGGTTCAAGAGAAGAACAATTTGGTAAGCAGAAGGGGACAAAAATACCAAAAAATAAAATAGAATTATGCTAAACATAGAAGAAACATTAAAACAATCTAAGAGATAAAAAAATATGGGGGTTTCAGAGTTAAAAAGCTTGAGGAAATAGAAAATGCAAGAGTTGTAGTAACCCATTCCAGGAACCTCAAAGGGAAAATATTGTTTGAAATGTTGAAAGTGATCTCTTTCTTTTCTAGGGTAATGGAGGATCGAGAGAATGAGGAGTTGGAATCCAAGGTTACAGAGGAATAAATCAAAGTTATCCTCTCATTATTTAAGAAGGAAAAGAGTCCAAGTCTAGATGGGTGGACTGTAGAATTTTATTTGGGGTTTTATGAGGAAGAAGATATTCTAAGGATGATTGAGGAATCTAAGCTTTTAGGGAAAAACTCGGGGGCATTGGATTCTATCTTTATATCTCTTATTCCAAAGAAAAATGTGGCAGTGTCCTTTGATATTTACAAACCAATATATTTGTGCAATTCAATATATAAGATAATAGCAAAGATCCTGGATAATATATTAAAAACAATGATTTCTATTTATGTATTAGAAGTTCACAATTTGGCTTTCTTTTTAATAGATAGATTCACGATGTTGTTGGGACAACTCAATAAGGCCTTCATTCAGTAAAGGTTAAAAATATGCAAGCCGTGATAATGGAACTAGATCTAGCAAAGGCCCGTGACAAGGTGAGTTGGTTATATCTCATATTGGTGTTAATTTAGATTGGCATGAAAGTTATGGTTGTGTATTGGATAATGTGACGTGTATCTTCACATCTTTTGTAGTTTTGATTAATGGCTCAACTTTCAAGTTTTTCTTCCCATAAAGGGGACTTAGGCAAGGTTGTCCTTTATCATCTTTTCTTTGTTTATTTATTGTAGATGGTTTAAGTAGGATGGTCATTGTAGCAAAAAGGGAAGGGGCTTTAAGAGGCATAAGAGTAAGGAGTTTTGTGATTTTGACTCATTTATTGTTTTAATATGATGTTTATTGTTGGGGGAAGGATCATACAAGGAAGAAAAAAGGTACAAAGAAATACTAGAAGTATATTGCAAGGCTACAAGTATGTAGGTTAGTGTTAATAAATCATCTTTGTTATTCAATGGGTTGAATGAATAATTGTAAAGGTGGTGTTCTCAGACATTACAAAATGATTATAGGGTAAAAGAAGAGAATTGGATTTGTAAAATAATAGATTAAAGGGTGACCAATTGGTGCCACATTTGGTTATATAAGGGAGGCAGATTAATTTTAAATAAATCAGTATTGGAAGGGATCACATTGTATTGACATTCATTAGCTTATATTATGAAGGGAACGTTGGATAAAATCAGGAAGAAATAATTCATTTTTTTGTGGATATGAAATAGGGAAAAGGAAGGATTTCTCTTGTGAAATGGAAAAATTTGGCAAAACCCAAATATCAAGGAGGGTGGGGCTTAAAAATATCCATTTATTTGGCCAAGCCCTAGCAAGGTTAGTATCAAAGAGCTTGTGGAGAATTTTGAAAATAAAGGGATTATGGGGAAAGTAATGATTGGAAACTACATAAAACTTAGACCAGTTGAAGAATGGATAAGAAGTGAATTAAAAACGTATATAGTTGGATCAGTTATATGGAAGGTTGTAGTTAAGGCCTTTCCTTTGCTAAGAATATGGTTGGCTTGGAAAATAGGCATGGGTGATAGAATCAGGATAGCAAAAGATCCTTGGATGGGGAGTACTAGAAATTACATGCTATCAAAAGCTTTGAAAACAGAGGAAGTTGATCTAGAAACAACCAAATATATTGGCTCTTCAAGAGTGGGATTTAGAAGAGCCAATGCATATCCAATGAGAGCTAGTAGAGGAATGAAAACAATGTATTTGAAATCTTGAGAATAGTGCTACCATATTAATATAGAGGTAGAAGAAATTATATGGACCAAAAACAAATCTACAAGGGCATACATTGCAAAATTAGATGATCAGGCTTTAATGAAAGATAATGAAGAATAAGAGAATTTGTGATGGTGGAAAGTAGTATGGAAGTTCACATGCATGCTCAAAAGAAATATTTTATTATGGTTAGTCTTGTCCAATAAGGTTTTAATATGAAATAATTGCAAGAGGAGGGATTAACAAGGTCCTGGATGGTGTATTTTATGTAAGAGGTGTTAGAATATAAGGATTACTTGATGCAATAAAGTCACATTCATATAAGTGACTAATAAAATGGTTGTTAGATAATATTTAAATATGGAAGTGGCATTGTAATGGTAGCACAACTACCTAGCCAATGACATAAAAGGGGATCAATCCCATTACTTCAATTGACTTCATTACAATAAAAACATATATTTTACATGAGTTTGTTGAGTCTATTTCTAATTATGTTTACAATATTTATAGTTTATTTAGAAAAATAACATGGTATCAAAGTGGTAAAAATCCAAAATGATTCAAATACGAAGTGATTGAGGTTTTGATCATGACTCAACAGTACATGGAGAGAAAAACTATGTAGGTTTAAGTTGTAAGTTCAAGTTATTGTTACAAAATCAATTATATATATAAAGATTGTTTTAGACTTTATAAAAGAATTTCAAAATGAATAGAAGAAGAGTCAAATATCTACAAAGGTGAAAAGTTGTTGATCAATTTTCATTGATCAAAGGTCAAGTCTTTTGGTCATTCTTTCTTCTCTTGTATATCCTACACTTAACCAATTTTTTATTTTGCGAGTTGTAGGAAGTCTGCCCATAATCATCATAAACCCACAATCCCACAACCCACAAGTCTCTAATATTAACACTTAGTCGTTTTTGTACTTTTCTTATACTTGGCCATTTTTTCCATATGTGGGAGTCCCATTGCGG
>ML806620.1:406468-425908 GCA_009831015.1 Picea engelmannii
AACTAAACAAAACTATGCTTGGACCTGGTTTCATTTTTACACAAGCTTGAACCAGAGGAAACTATGCTTGAGGTAGGTGGTTTCATTTTTACACAAGCTTGAACCATAGAAAACTATGCTTGCGACTTCCCAATGCATAACACGGGGATGGTTGGTACTTAGCCCCTAGCTTAAGAAACTAGCGGTTTAACTTTAGCATGAAGTCCAGAGGCTGGAAGCATTGCCCCCAAGCTTCAATTCTTCCAACTGCAAAGGCGGATGAAACAAAGCTTCAAATACTAGACGAAGGACTTGACGCAAATAGAGAGGGGGAATTGTTTAATTTTTTAACGAGCTTGGCATAGGAGAAGAACTATGCTCGTGACTCTAGGTTCAATCCCTAGATCTTTGTTCCACTGTTTAACGAGCTTGGAACAGAAATAGGAACTATGCTCGTAAGCTCTGTTTCATTTTTTAATGAGGTTGCTACAAAGATACAAAAACTATCCTTACAAGCTCTATTTAATTTTTTAACGAGGTTGCTACAAAGACGTGAAACTATCCTCACAACTGGTTTCATTTTTTAACAATCATGAAATCAGAAAACCACGCTCAAGGCTGGTTTAATTTTTTAATGAGCTTGAAATCAAAAAACCATGCTCAAAGTTCTGCTTCTTTATCATGGCTTCCAAGAGGACAATTCTCTGGAAGGACACCATGTCAAGGGATAAAACTCGGTCACGGCCTCCAAGAGATCTTCACTTGACAGAAGAAACACACTCTAGAAGGAACACATGTCGAGGGTCGCGATAGGGGTAAGGAGGTCAGGCTCCAATAGCCCTACCAAAAAGATCACCATGTTAACTACCAGATCCAAATCATGGTCATCGATAGTGGAAGGCATGGGAGACAATGCCACATAATTGACCTGTGGCAGGGGTGACACTGACTGCATATAAGAAGCATTTAGGGAGTTCATTGAGTTAATGGTCAAGTCATGGCCAACAAACGAAAGGTGATCAATAGTCACAATTCTTCCATCGTGAGAGAAAGATATCACACGAAAAAGGGAGGACACGATAGTTTTCATGGCATAGACATAATCTCGCCCAAGGAGTAAATCGAAATCCAAGGGGTCTTGGACTACCATGACATCAATAAAGACAGTTTTCCCTCCCAAAGTTACGAGAAAATAAGGAAGGATCCCTAAAGGCTGACTGGTTCTTCTGTTAAAAGAAAACAAATTTTGTGTAACCGGCACAAGCTGAGGATAACCCAAAGCTTGCCAAGCAATAGAGGATAAAATACTAACGGACGAACCTTCATCTATCAGCGTCTGAGGAATGTCCCGACCACAAACTTGTACTGTAATCTGGAAAGGAATGTGAAAGGGAAGATGAGGTCTAGTTAGCATACCCCAATTAAAAAGGATGGCCTCATTACTTGGAGGGGGTTCCATGGGAGAAGGAGGAATACTCCCCAACATGGTAGATTTTGTATCAATGAGAAAAACGTGGGAAGCATCAGGTTTACTCTCTGGCGGGAGAGTAGGAACGACCGATGACGAGATCAGATTGACCACTTGGGTTGCATTCTCCAAGGGGAGAATGGGGTCGACGACTGGAAAAGGATCGACTGCTTGGGTTTCACTCTCTAACGGGGGAGTGGGATCGACCAAGGATGGGATCGGATCGACCAATTGGGTTTCACTCTCTAACGAGAGAGTAATATCGACCGAGGATGGGATCGAATTGACCACTTTGTCAACTGGTTCAACGAAGGACATGACCAGATTGACTGCAAGATCAACCAGATTGATCATTCCATCAACTACAGGTGGTTCGAGAGTAAGCTTGCGATAAGCAACTGGAAGTTGAGGTTGTGAAACAGTCATGTCTTCCAGTAATTTCGAGGCTTCATCCATACGAGGGCAAATGTGAGTTTGATGAATCCCTTTGCATAACATGCATGGGAACTTGACTCTACTTTTCTACTTCCCAACAGTATCGTGACTAGTTGACAGGAGGTCATCAACATTTTGGTCAAAGGCTGACGACATGGATTGGCGAGGGTGTGTAGACCATGATTCTATAACTTTGGATAGACTAGGGAAATCCTTAAGTAGATGGCTACCCTTACAAAGCCTGCAAGGATAATTGGTCCTACAGGTTGTTTGGGTGACCTTGGCATCATCAACACTCCCAACACGATTAACAGTCACTGGTTTCTTTCCAACATGTCCGACAGTAGTTGGAAGTTTGGATCCTTTCTTATTTTTCTTCTTCTTCTTCTTCCTTTTCTTCTTATTCTTATCCACCGGGTTACTAGCTGTAGAGATTTCACTCAGCGAAGAAGATGAAACGGAAAAGTACCTTGCAAATGAAGAAGGCAAATAATATGTTACTGGTGAAGAAGGCAAAGGATCAACATGACGTTGATGCTCTTGGGGGGAAGTGCTTACAATCGAAGCACTAACTGCATTTGGGATTACCTGAGTGGAAAACAACCATACCGGTAATCCAATTGTGAGACCTAGAAGACTTAAAGTAGCGATGTGAGGAGGACCAATGTTTTCATAAGAAGGAAAAACAAAAGGTTCCCCTAGAAAAGGGGTTCCTTCATTGATCATTCCAGGGACTGATGCCATTAAATAAAAATCCAATCTAGAGTCCACTAGGGAAAATAAACAACACATGCTAAAAATCTAGTAAGAAAGCAAGCAAACAAAACCTTCTCACAATGAACGCACTAGTTGGTGATGAAATCCAACGTCGCGGGAACAATGTAAGAAGAGCTTGAGATAGAGCGGGTGGAAAAGTTATGTTGATGACCTGCTTAACAGACTTACACCCTGGTGCAAGCTCACACACATAATCGTGGGTATACCCTCCAAAGAGCCCGAGTGAGTTTGGCCAACGTCGATTCCAGGTACTGTGAAGACTTTCCCCTCCATAGTCACCTTGTGTAAATACCCTAAAGAGATAGGCCACTAAGGTTACCAATTACTACAATGATGCCTGGGGAAATAGTCGACAGTTTGATCCATGCGTAAAGGCAGGGTATCTAGCCCGAAATCAACTTGAAAGGCTTCCACTCATCATTGTGGGTATACCTTCAAGTGACCCCCATAATACGCACAATCTCTACACCAAGACCAACAAAACATGGTGAGTAACTCTGCTAGTCTTAATGCGACCTCATGATCGACCCTTGTGTTAGAAGGGCTTCCAAGGACAAAATGTAATAAGTGGATTTACCGCTCCCTAACTCAAGATTCTATGTTTGTTCGTAGATTTGGAAAGTTATCTTTCACACCTATTCCAAAGCCCTACAACTAATCTAATGTAGGTTTGCTACCAGAAAATATAAAAATGTCTAATCAATTTTTATAAGCGTTTTATTTTAAGGTTTTCATTACTCAAGAGGAAAATGGCATGGACTAAATGATGTTTTGACCGACTCTAAACAATGCAAAGAAATGAGAATGCAAATATTTCACTTCGATGAAAGATATATTACAAGAAGGAGAAAACGTTTATCATTCCCATATGCATAATGTCCCAAAATTTTATTAAACTCATCAATATCAAGATCCTCAAGAACTTAGCAAAAGAAACTATACACCGATACACGATTCTTGGCCCATAATTTTTTTTTAGAATTCAAGACCAAAAACGCCAAAAATCATGCAATTTCGCTACTTCAAATGCAAGGATGCCCCCAATCTAATATAAAGTAAGAAATTAAAACTTTTTTGTTTCAAAGATAGCTAAAAGCAATAACAAATCGACATGAAACAAAGCAACCCAAACAATTTTCTCTTTTAACACTAACTATTCAATAAAACAAAAAGAAGTTCTTTCACCAAACAATTCTAAAGAAAAAACAATGCTTTGTAATTGTAAGACACTCAAAGCAAGAGAACAAATCTTTCAAAAGCAAACAAAGAAAAAATAAGGCAAAGATGGCTGAAAGCAGATTCAAATTTTGTCAAGTAGACTGTAATCAAACCCAACAAATCACCCCATAACCATATCACATATCTAGGCAAGGAAAACCACCAAAAACCCAATTTTTTCACAATCGTCGCGGGCTAGAAGACTGACACAGTACGTAAATCCTTGATCGTTGTAGGCCAAATATTGGTAGGGTATAGAGTTTCTGCACTAGTCTAAACATGTACGGTGTGGAAATCCTAAGTCGCCGCACTGTCCCTCAAAGCAGGGTGCAGAAATCAAACAAAAATGAAAAAAAATAAAATTATGAAGGCTTTCCAGTGAATTTTAACAGTTAGAGAGTCAAGATGGATCTCCTAGAGACTCAGAAAATAGAATCAAAGAAAGAAAGCAAGAAAAAGTAGGAAAACAATCCGTTCCCCAACAGAGTCGCTAATTTTGTTATCGGGCTAATTGTTAAGTGCGGACACAAATCAATCGCCCTAGCTTCACTACAAAACTAGAACAAAACAAGAGAGTACAATACTCTTTCCTTAGCTTTCAATTATCAAATGAGAAATGGATCTAGAACATACCTTTTAAATATTGAAGATCTGACTTCCCCAATGCAATTCAAGCTTCGTCACGAGGCTTATGGAGAAATATTTGCAAATAAACACAAGCCAACAAAGACAAGAATAACATAGTCTATTTGATATGAAACTATGTACGTGATTAATGAATCATACAATATGAGCAAATAACATTCATATAGAAAATAAAAGTATATCTATATTAAAGAATGTGGAAGAAAGATACAACCACATGCCTTGAGGTTGTCAGGTTCCTTCCAATAGTTCCTTGCTTCCCACACACTTCTTGCTCCAAGGATTCTGAGACCATAGATCTGATAGCTACTCACAATCTATCTTCACAAAGCAAAGCTCAAAGCCACTCCAACCAAGCTAACAATCTCAAGCCAAAAACAACTCAATCTTAAGACAAAAACAACTCAAACTCAAGCCAAGCTCAAGCTAAGCTCAAGCTAACTTTCTCCATGAGATCTCCTCTCCTTTTATAAGCTGAAGAGGATAAGGTGAGGAGGTTAGGATGATCCCACTAAATCATGAAAGCGAGTAATATCCAAACCATTCAGAGGCCACCTCACCATAGAAGTTTCTCCTTCTAGAAGCATCGAGAAGACACTCATTTTTCCCACGTATGAATGCCACTGCACCCTAGCTATAATGCAGCCTGCGGAAACTCCACAACCTAGCTATAATGCAACCTACGGAAATCAGGCATTTCCGCACCCTGTGTATAGTGAAACCTGCGAAAATCCTCCTTAATACGGTTTTTACAAAGGAAAATACAACTTCTTCTCTCAAGAAAAGTTCTTCTCCCTTCTTTCTTCAAGAATTTAGGCCACTGACCCCTCTGAAGGCAACATATAGGTTTACATCATTAATGGTCATAAGGGTGACGAAAATAATGTGTAACATGCATGACCAACAACCTACGATTACCATGCACTAGCATTACAACATTTTGCATTCTCGCATTACCTTTTACAAAGTTACAACACATCCTTTTATAGGATTTACAGATCCATGCATATCATTTGCTACAAATCTCGCAAATCCCTAGATTATGTTACAATAGACTTCCAAGTCGGGTTACCAGTCGACCTTCATTCGGTCTCTAGTCGACCGTCTCACGCTCGCACTTTGACCTCTTGTCGATTGATTTTTCATCGACATCTTGGGCTTCGACTTTGCCAGGTCGACTTCCTCGACCTTCAACTTGTTTTCGATCTACCTCGACTTCGACCTGTTGTCGATCTACTTTGACCTTCGACCGCTAGTCGATCTACCCCGACTCGACTTTCACTGCAAAGAATATAACAACCCAACATGACTGTGTCTCCTTTCTGTCTTCCATGTCTTTCTTTAATTACATGGTCCGTGGGTTCCCAATCCCAGTCCTCTTCGAAGGAAAAATGTCATTTACTTTTATGAACACCACATACATTATTATTTTCAAAAACATTTGTATATTTTTTAGGATCCCCAGAGAACTGTTCGAGGGATTACATTAGTGATTTCTCATAATTTGAGTTTAAAGCACGAGATTTCAAATGTGTGTCTATCAAAATATTTTTGGTTTTTAATGCAGTAATCATGTTAAGTTCTTTGCAAATGCAGACGATATTTCTTATCTTGTCCAATGATGTGTCTTATCTTGATCATGTTATGATAGAAATGTTGTCTTTTGAAATTCCTTACTTTTATGGTTTATAGTGTTGCATCATATTGTAAATATTCATTTTATGAACAAGCATGGTCCTTTCTCATGCGTTCTTTGCATGTGAACATTTATGGTCCTTTTCTGTAAATTGTAATATATTGAAAGAGGAGTACCACCTCTATAAAAGCGCATGAGGAGTTATCCTCGTGTTGTTATCTTAAGACTTTGACAATCTTTTAGATCAATAAAATCCAAATATTGGTTTGATACATGATGCATACCCTAACCGTTAGATGGTGTCACCATATGTAAATTGACCACTAATAAAGAATCAAGTCACTAAGTTGATTATACAATTGCCTTATTAGATAAAAAGAAAAAAGTTGCCTTGTTAAATAAAAAAGAAGCCACCATTTTTATTAAAGGGAGTCTCCTTTGAAGAAGACAACCATTATTTTTGTATTAACACTGAGAGGGAGACACAACCCACTATTTCAAGTAGAAAGGGTTTCAAAGAGCCGCCAATCAAATAGTCATGTAACAAGTTTTGTAAATCAAATCAAATGTAAAAAACCAAATGTGCACTTAACTATCCATGCCTTAACCTGACTATCAAGAAGAACACAGGCGCAATAGAAATAATCAACGGATATAACAAAGAGATCAATAAGTTGGCTTACTTATAGCAGAAAAAATGAGAATACATTTTCTTTTTATGCCTAATCTACTTTATCCTCGAGAATAATCTACTATAGATAGAATGACATGTATCCCAACACATGATAGTACCATTGCACAAGCACACAAACAAATTATTTACACAAAATATTTATCTAAATAGGACAAATACAAAGATATAAAAGAGGAAGTGCAAACAATTATAAATTTGAGCAACAGAAATTGAGACAATAGAAGAAGAGGGGGCAAATATATATGTTTTATTTGTGTTCCTTGTTCCATAAATCACAAGAAGGGACATTTTTTTAGTTTCATAAGTTATTTTATTTCTAGTGTTTATTTTGAACAGATGTAAGATTGACATGGATAAACTTTGTATCCAAAATATCTTCCTAGAGAACTAGGTGAGCACCCTGGCTAGGCACCTCGGTGACTCAACAGATGGAGATATTTCCATATGGATATTTGATGTTCAACCTTGTATCTTCATTTTTTTGATGTAGTAGAGAAGCCTTTATCCTTGTGACCTTAGATGACACTTTCATGAGTTAAGAGGCCCACACTTCACAAACAAGCAAGTGATGATTGTAGGTGATGCTAAACATGGATTGTTGCCCAAATAGTTCGAGAGTTTGTGGATCTTGTGAATTTTTCCTTAATAATGTGGTTATGAGACATGCATGTGGATTGTTGTCCAATTATTTAATTCAAGAGATTCGTGATTTGGGAGTTCAGGGAGGTGGAATTTGGAAACTGAAGAATTCAACTTGGGAGCTACACCTTTATGAGGGTTACGAGGCAACTTAATGTAGCTCTACTTAGTCCAAGCATTGTTTGTCAAAGGGAAGCACATGAAGAATGTTTTAACTGGTGTTTTTAACTATACCATGAACCTTAAGGGGCAATGTTAGAATATAATGCTTACTTGATGTAATAAAGTCATGTTCATATAAGTGTCAAATAAAACGATAGTTAGACAATAGTTAAATAAGGAAGTTACATTGTGTCTCAGTGGGTTAGCTCGAGTAGTTGAGTGTTATGAATTATAAGTAGGAGGTCTTGGGGTCAAGTCCCTGGGGTGGATACCTCTATAGATATTATTGAGCCTCACTCGATGTCCCCATTGGGTTAGGTTGCCAAAAATGCAACCGACCAATTTACCTCCTATACCATCCTCGAAATGAGGGGAAGTACCTGGAGGGTTTCTTGGGATTTGTATTCAATCAAAAAAGGAAGTTACATTGTAATGATAACACAACTACCTAGTCAATGACATAAAAGGGGATCAATCTCATTGTTTCAATTGACTTCATTGTAATAAAAAAATATATTTTACATGAGTTCATTGAGTCTGATTCTAATCATGTTTGCAAGCTTTCTTGTTTAGTTAGAAAAATAAAAAGAGGGGTGATGAATCTATTGATAATTTGTTTGTTAATTGCCCATTCTAGAAGAAAGTGGGGGGGAGGGGGCACTTTGAAATTAGTTGATGGTAAAGGAAAATGAGAAGTGGATACACTACAATAATGTTGGGAGAAATGACACAAGGACATGTTTGTTAGAAGTCATAAATCATTTCCTTGCATAGTGATATGGACAATTTGGCTAGCAAAAAATGAAGAGACATTTCAAAATAAATAAAAAATATTCTAATACAATTTTGTCACTAGGTAAGATATGCATATGAAAGGATATGACATCCTTTGAAGGCAAAAAAAAAATGAAGGATTCTAAAAGATCTAGATCTAGATAAGTGATAAGAGACTCTAACCTCATTATGGAATGGGCTAATAGAAACTTCAAACTAAAAAATCTAATTCTTATCCCATTAATGATAGACTCAAAGAGACAAGGACTCAATCATATCTCTAACTTTCCATATCTCTAACTTTCCAGCACATTTACAAAAAGTTTAATATAAACACTGACATGTTTTCCAAAAAAGCCTAAGACTCAATCATATCTCTAACTTTCCAGCACATTTACAAGGAGTTTAATATAAACACTTACATGTTTTCCAAAAAAGCCTAACGATGTAGGAAGGAACGATGGAGAATCATATCTCTAACTTTCCAGCACATTTACAAGGAGTTTAATATAAACACTGACATGTTTTCCAAAAAAGCCTAACGATGTAGGAAGGAACGATGGAGTTGATAGAAGTAATAGATGGAAATGTACAACTTGCAACATCTTTCTTGATCTATTTTTAATCATGTTGCTTTAGTTATGATATGATGGAAAGTTGAATTGGAAGGTACTAGTTTTGTAAATTTTTTTTATATCAAATTGTTTGTAAAATTTGAAATCTAATTAAAAGGATAATGGAGGAAGAAAAAGTTTAGTTAGTGATGGATTTTTATTTTATTTTGAGAGTGTTAGAAGGTCACAACATGTGTATATTTGTTTTTTTTAATCAAAATGTAAATATATGTTTTTTTTTAAATACTTAGCAATATCAATTAAATATAAATATTTTGGTGGGAATTCATGGCTAAGGATGCTTCTATGGACATGCACAATTAATTTACTTGGAAGTATTTTTAGTTTATATGTGGTTGTATCTATGCAATGATGTAAAATATACAATTAATTCACTTGGAAGTATTTTTACTTTCTTGGTGGTTATAGTTATACAATATTTTAAGAATAATGTAAAACAAACCTAAAATTAGTCTAAAATTATGATAAACATCTAATAATGTGAGCATGAAAATACATTGGTTAAAAAACATTTTTTTAATTGAAAGAAAAAAAGAAAAAGAAAAAAAAAGAACAACATTTAAAAAAATCATAATACTAATAACAAGAGGGAGCCACAAGGTGGCTTAGTCCTTGTTTTTTTGTAAAAGTGATAGTATGATAGTTCTAGGCGAGGGTTTAGTGGAAGTTTTAAGTTTTTGACCATGACTACTAAACTATTGTTAGTACAAGTTTTAAGTTTTTGACCATGACTACTAGCATTTTTGGTAAAAGTGATAGTATGACAGTTCTAGGCGAGGGTTTAGTGCAAGTTTTAAGTTTTTGACCATGACTACTAAACTATTGTTAGTACAAGTTTTAAGTTTTTGACCATGACTACTAGCATTTTTGGTAAAAGTGATAGTATGATAGTTCTAGGCGAGGGTTTAGTGCAAGTTTTAAGTTTTTGACCATGACTACTAAACTATTGTTAGTACAAGTTTTAATTTTTTGACAATGACTACTAAGCTATGGTGAATTAGACATTTTTTCCAAATTTATCCACTAGGCGGTTAATCCTTTTTTTTAAAGTGATATTATGATAACAATTGAAACAATGGGTTGAGTTTTAAGTTTGTGACCATGACCACTAAACTATTATGAATTAGACATATTTGTCATTTTTATTTACTAAATGTTGGAGATATTAAACACACCTAGGATAATTTTTCCTTATTTTCCTATGTTTATTAGTCATTATTGAGGGTCTCCTATATTTTAGGAACCTCTCCTACATTCTAGGAGAATATTCTCTTCAGTTTAGATCCAATTACACTTAGTTAGACTAGTGAAAGTCACTCATGCATGGAATCCTCGGTTTTATCACCAATAGTTGCATGTGCTTCTCTCACTTCCACACGTGTAACTCAGTTAACTGAAGACTGCATGACTAGTTAACTCTGGTAACTGCATGTGTGTGTCCAAAGATCTCTAGACCACCATTATGGCGCATTGGCTTCTCTTCCAGTGTGCATTAGATGAGCTATATAGATTATATCATGTGTAAAATATAATTCATTCACTTGGTTAATGGATTCTCATTCTTTTCTCTCCATTTTCTCTCTCGCCTTCTTACTTTTGCAAGTTGTTTTTGTTCTTCTACTAGCTAGATCTCATGTGTAGGTACTCACCAGATTCTACATGGTATCAGAGCCCACAGTGAATGGTTCGTCACTAGCACTCTTTTTCAGGTACTGAAGATTGAAGAACGCAGGAAGAATGGAATTTCCATCGTTTGCAATTATAATGTCGTATAACTATTTGGAGTGGAAGACAATGATTCTACTTCTTCTAAGAAGTAGAGGCCTATACCAAATAACCATGGTAATGGAAGTAGATACCAATTCCACTTATGAGAAAAATGACTTTCTCAATAGACAAGATATGGCCATAGGATGTATCTATATGTCTGTTTCTCCTGAACTTTTCCATCAAGTATATGATGAATCACAAGACTCGACTCCAAACGAATTATGGACCAGATTGGAGGTTCTATTTGGGAATAAAGAAGATTTTGAATATTGCATGAAGGAGATTGAAAAGATAGATCCATAAGAGAAGCTATTAGAAGATCAAGCCTCTTGTTCTGAAGCGTCTTCTACACAAGTATCTGCACAAATTTTTGTTCCATTAATTGCAGATGAAGTCTACTCCATTTCAGATTTGTTTTTTGAATTTAATGCAGAAGATATCATGCATGCATCTCAAGAGTCACATGCAGACACTTTTGGATGTGTCATGCATGCATCTCAGGAGCCACATGCAGAGACTCCCATGCATGCATCTCAAGAGCCAAAAATGGGGTTGCGCACATCAGATTCAATTCTGACATTTTCTGAGCATAATTTGCAGAAACAATTTGGGTATTTGAATTACTCTCAGGAAAATATCCAATTTTAAAAACTAATCATCCAAAATGGAGCTTGGTAAGTGAAGTTATGAGCATTTTAAAATTTGCAAATTTTTAGCATTTTTCCGAAAATGACCGCGTGATTTTCAAAGTTTCATCCAAAATTTACATGGATTTGGATCTTCTTATTTACAATAAGAGAAGGTGGATATATGTGGACATCTCACTAGTGCATCTTCTTCATCATACCCGTACAAACATATACCTCTTCGACAAAAACTTCACTGAGCATAATCTTGCACATTTGCAAGGTCTTCTTGGAGTGAAGGACATAGTTGCTTATCAACTACCTTTTTTTTAATCTTTTGATGCATTTTACTTTGGAAGGGGTTTCCCATGAGGTTTTCCATCTTTCCTCACTTTTTTAAGTATTTCATTCTTAGATTCATTGTACAATGGGTACCTAACATGGCATATGTTGTCGGGACCCATTCATCATGTACACCCTCGTAGTGTTCAGGAGGGGTGTTGGAGATATTGCACATGTCCCCTAAGTTGTTTCATGTATCAACTTGTAAAACTCCAAATGAGATCTAGAACACCATGGAAGGACTCTTTGGCAAACAAGATGAGATGAGAGGCCACATTCTCGGTTTTCTTCGCAAAGTACAAGGATTTGTTGCTACAACTCAAGGCTTGCGGGGTCGACAAATCAAAGGAGGAAAAGCGAATGGTTCTCACCATTTTGTCGAAACTTGGTCCAGAATACTCCGTCTTTGTTTCCACGTTCCACACTCATAGATTCGCTGCTAGAGCATCATGGAATATGCCCTCTTTGGATACGTTCATTGAGGCCCTGATTCAAGAGCAAGATAAACTCATTCAAATGGGTGTAATAAAAAATTCCAAAGCACATGCACTTGCTGTGAATGATGGCAATAGTTCTCAAAATCAGAAATCCAAAATGAAAGGAAAAACCAAGTCACATGAAAAACCTAAGAAGGAAGGGTACTCCAAACCCTTCAATGATTCCTCAAGCTCCAAAAGTTGAAAAGGTAAGAAAGGACAGAAGTGTACCTACTGCAATCGAGGATTCTATCTAGAATCCACATGCATGAATAATCAAATAGACCTTATGACTCAGATTCTTCAAAAGAACAACCTTGGGGATCAAATTCTTGAGGGTGCCAAGAAGAAGCTATAAGATCATGCTCCCAAAGGTAATCATCATGCATTAGTTGTTATTCACTCTTCACCTGATGCATGGATTGTGGATTCAGGCACATCCCACCACATGGTTTCCACATAGGATATCTTATCTTCTTTAACTGCATGCAATGGTTCTCCTATCCTCATGGGGGATGACTCTCCAATCAAGGTCACCAGAAAAGGGAGAGTAGAACTAGATCATGGAATTTTTGAGAACGTTCTACATGTTCCTCAACTTTCTGTGAATCTTCTCTCAATATATCTGATTACACACTTAGGCTCAGGAAAAAAAGTGGAGTTCACACTAGACTCTGTGTCCATATTCGACATGTAAGTAACTCCATGATTTTTGTCGAGGAGGCAAATAATCTATCTCGGTTATATACTTTTTCTAAGTTTATTGAACCTGATTCCTCTGTACTACTTACGCATGTTGATGACAGTAGTAGGTTATGGAATGAGAGATTTAGTCACCTAAACTTTAGGTACATGCAACAACTTAGCAAGAAAGGGATGGTCACCGCATTACCTGATATCCACTTTTCCAAAGGGGTTTGTGAAGGATGTGTCCTTGGCAAGCACCCCTAAGAGAAGTTTGAGAATGGGAAGGCTCACAGGGCCTCCTCTCCATTAGATTTGATTCACAATGATTTCATGGGTCCATTCTTGCATCCATCCATCAACAAGGCAAGGTACGTGCTCACATTTTTGGATGATTACTCACATTATACTTGGGTATTTTTTCTTAGGCAGAAGTCCGAGGTCTTTGAGAATCTCAAAGAGTTCAAAGCACTTGTTGAGACTCAATTAGGGAGAAAGATCAAATCCCTCTGTACAAATAATGGGGGGGTACGTAAACAAATATTTTCAAAATCTCTTTCTTGAGGCTAGGATACAACTGCAACACACAGTACCATATACTCCACAACATAATGGGGTTGTTGAGTGAAAAAACAGATCACTCAAAGAGATGGCCTCTTGCATGTTTCATGCAATATCACTTCCTCCAAATCTTTGGCCTGAGGCACTTAACTGTGCCAACCATATTCAGAACAGATCCCCTCACATATTTGTTAGGGAAAAAAATCCTTTCGAGGCTTGGAGTGACAACAAACCAAAAGTCACCCACTTTTGTGTCTTCGACTCACGTGCATGGGCCCAGATTCCCTCTAAAAAGAGGAAAGCACTGAATCCATAGAGTACTGCGTGTATCTTTGTTGGATACCTAGATGTTATGAAGGGATACAAACTCATTGATCCCTCTATAGACCATCTCATCATTGAGCGCAATGTTCAGTTTGAGGAAAGTGTCTCGCATGCTCCACATGAGCCGGATGCAGGAACTTTTGTCCTTCCACCAGTTCGAGATGATGAGTCTGCACATTCAGAATCTACTTCAGATATGAGTTTTGATACAGAGTCAGAGGATTCAAAACATGCAGATAAATAGTTGGTACATGCCAATGAGGAGCCAAAATAGAGGCCCAAGTGGTCACAAACCACTCTTCAGGATGTAGGAGATCTTGTTGGGGATCCAACGGATCTCAGGAGGACTCGATCTCAATTCGAGGAGACCCCTCATGTAATCATAGCCATTGAACCCATGTTTCTTATGCACTGTTATGTGGCTAAGTCTTCAGACCTACATACCTATGGCGAGGCTGCAAGGAATCCCTTTTGGAAATTGACCATGCAAGAGGAGTACAAATCCCTCCTTGAGAACCAAACTTGGTATTTGGTTTCGCTTCCTTCAGGAAGGAAGCTTGTCATATGCAGATGGGTCTACAGGACCAAGAGCGCAACAGATGGATAGGTTAGTAGATACAAGGCAAGACTGGTTGCCAAAGGTTTTCAACAAGTTCATGGCATAGACTACGATGAGACATTCGCTCCAATAACGAAGATGGACTCCATTCGTTTGGCCCTTGCTATTGCAACAACTAAAGGATGGGAAGTCCATCAAATGGATGTGAAGAATGCATTTCTTCATGGAGATTTACATGGAGCAACCACTTGGTTTCATACATTATTCATCTTTGGTTTGCAGGGTCAAGAAGTCTCTCTATGGCCTCAAGCAAGCACTGAGAGCATGGTACGCCAAGATGGACTCCTACCTGTTGTCCCAGAATTTTGTGAGATGCAAATCTGATCCAAATATATATATGCTTAGGAATACTGATTCACTTTTGATTCTAGTTCTTTATGTGGATGATCTTTTGATCACTGACTACTCGACTTCATCGATTGTTGCAGTGAAGAGTATTCTGCATGACAGGTTTTTGATGACAGACATGGGTCCACTCCATTACTTCCTTGGTCTCAAGATTATTTAGGATGCTTCAGGCATCAAAATATCTCAATCCAAGTATGCTCGGGATATCATGGAGAGATTTCACATGACAAACTACAAGTCTGCCCCTACCCCCTTCCTATATGGGGTGAGACTTGAGGATGGAGGGGACACTTTACTGGTTGAAAACACTCTATACAGACAACTAGTGGGGAGTTTGTTGTATCTCTTCAACACCTGACCAGACCTATCATATACAATGGGAGAAATCTCCACGTACATGCAAGAGCCGTATGAGTTACACTGGAAAGTTGCAAAACGTATCCTTTGGTATGTTCTGGGCACCATCAATTATGGGATCCACGATGCAGGAGGTTACAAGTTGGATCTCATAGGTTTCACAGATTCTAACTGGGCAGTTGACAACACTAATTGCAAGTCCACATCTGGATAGACTCTCAGTTTGGGTTTAGGGCCTATCTGTTGGTCGAGCAAAAAGTAGTTTGCTATTTCTCTATCTTTAGCTAAGGTCGACTACATAGGAGTAGTTAACACTACCATCCAGGCATTGTGGCTACAAAACTTCCTTACAAAGTTGGCATCTATTTCCACAGACCGACTGTCATTTGGTGTGACAACCAGAGTACTCTCAAGTTTTGTAGAGACCCAGTGCAATGATAATAGACAAAGCATATCGAGATTCATATGCACTACATCAGAGATCTAGTTCACGAGAGGATCATCGACCTGCAATTTTGTTCTTCCTCTGAACAAACTACTGGCATCTTCACCAAGACTTTCACTGAGCATAAGTTTCACTCTCAGCACGGTCGTTTTGGAGTGAAGGACATAGATTCTTAGCAATTGTCTTTCTCTTCTTTTGATAAATTGTACTTTGAGGAGGGGGTGGTTCCCATGAGGTTTTCCCTCTTTTCTCACTTTATTTCTTTAGTGTTTATTAGTTGCATTGTTCATGGGTACCTAACATGGACCTTGTTGCAGGGACCCATTCTTCATTACCCCATAGTAGTGTTCAGGGGGGAGGGGGGGTGTTGGAGATATTACACACACATAGGATATTTTTTCCTTATTTTTCTATGTTTAGTAGTCATTATTCAAGGTCTCCTATTTTTTAGGAACCTTTCCTGCATTCTAGGAGAATATTCTCTTTAGTTTAGAGCTAGTTACACTTAGTTAGACTAGTGGAAGTCACTCATGCATGACAACCTCAGTTTTATCACCAACAGTTGCATATGATTCTCTCACATCCACATGTGTAACTCAGTTTATTGAAGACTACATGACTAGTTAACTAGGACTAGGTGGCAGTGAACTCCGATAACTGCCTGTGTGTGTCTAGATCTCTCTAGACCACCACTATGGCACATTGGCTTCTCTTCTAGTGCGCATTAGTTGAGCTATACAGAGTATATCATGTGTAAATTATCATTCATTCATTTGGTTAATAGATTCTCATTCTTTTCTCTCCACGTTTTCTCTTGTCTTCTCACTTTTGCGAGTTGTGTTCATTCTTCTACTAGCTAGATCTCCTGTGTAGGTACTCACCGCATTCTACACTAAAATTATTGCGAACATTCGATTCAACTAGTGTAGCCACTATATTTACTAGACTGAATTACACATCATCGTTCTGTATTTATGGAACATTGTACACATATCATAACAATATATCATAGCAATAAATCATAATTAAATGCCCAATTTCATGAATCAATTCAAATAAAAAAGAACTATAGTTAATTAATTAAAAAACTCAAGGTACATAGTCTCAAATATAGAATTTAATACTATATATTCTCAGCTAATTTGTAGTTCAAAATCCCAACACTACATTTTTTTGAATGTTGTAAATTATATATTTCAATAAACGGATTGCATTTATTTGTTCAAAGACAATATAACCATTCTTAAGAGGTGACTGAATGTTTGTTTGCAAGACAAGGGGAATGAAAACAAGTTGTAGACCAAAGATGGAAACACATATTACATATTATAGTGACTTTCTAGCTATCCGTTTTATTCATTTCATTACTATGCAATTGAAAAGGAAGTGTTCCCGATTTTGAACGGTGGAATGATAATACCAATAAGAATTAAGACCAAAAGTAAGATTTAATATGGTGTCTAAAATATCTATCTACTAGAGTTTGAAACTCTAACACAACACTATATATGTGAACTAGGTAACAACTAGTGGAGGTATGTTTGGATCCATATGTGAACTAGATAACAACGAGTGGAGGTATGTTTGGATCCATTTGTATAAGGCAGAATGCTTAGTGTATATTTCATGGCATATGTACATCTAAGCTCATTTTAAGCCTCTACGAGATTACCATTAAAAAAAAAAAAACATCGATAAACACAACATTCTAACATGGATCGAAACACATCGACAAACACAACATTGTACTTGATGATATTTAGTTGGATCCCAACATAACCTTGTTCTGCAACACTATTGATAGTATAGGGAACAACTCGACACTTTATTTGTAAAACCATTGTTGTTGTTGCACAATAAGATCAATAGGAAATATAAATACACAACTGTGATGTTCATGTCATGTCAATTTAAAGTGTGATGTTCATGTCATGTCAATTTAAAGGTGCATTCTAAGTGCATCTCCACCACATGTCTTTCTACATAGCTTTAGGTGTACCCCAACCACCTTAGTGTTGCCTTATAATCCACAGGGAAGAAGAATTCCCTCAGTGATGAAGAAATAAAAATGTTTGGAAATTAAGAATGCCCTCGTAGAGGTTGAAACAACTATCAACAACACCAATGTCTTGTTACACAAATATAATAACTCATTGCTTGACAGAAATCCAAAAGCTCATCACTTGTGTTGTCTACAATGCATTAGGCAGTGCCGCGTCAAACTATGCCTAGGACTAGCTTTGTAGGTGAAGGCATTGAATCTACTCGGCATAAGCTACAAGCATGGTTGAAACAACCTCATCACCAAGCTCACATGATTGGTGTCTACGACATAGGGAATGTTAGCAAGCTTCAACCTCCATTTTGTCCATTACAAGCAACAATTTAAAGGTGTTAGCGTCTAGTCTATTTAATGATAATGAGGAGTCAAAAGAGTCACTTGTAAATCTCGAATCAATTTGGTTTAGAAGCTCTAAACTTCCAACATTCAAGCCCTTGAATGAGTATTTATTTTCTCAAGAAATTATAGTGGGAATAACAAAGGAGAGTGCAGATGACATGGTTTTAGTTGCACGTGGATTTTTGAGTGCACCCGGACGTTAAGGAACAAGGTACAAGGTATGTAAGAGGTTACTCACGGTGATGGGTAAGGCCTTTCTTTTTCTTACATGTAACTAAGCACCCCACCCTCCAATGCCTAAACGAGGGTGAGATATTCTCCATGGCTCACGAAGAACCTCAATAAAAAAATGGCTCAAGAAGAGCAAACATGTCACGAATGAGATTTGAAATCGAGTGGGGAGGATAACATTTCTTCCTCTCAACCATCCAAGCTAAACCCAATTGAAATTGGTAAAGCTTTTCTTATTACAACTAGTATAGTAATTACTAGCTGTAGTTGTGTTGTGTAAAATAGCTATTGTTAGTTGATAAATTTTTTCTCTAATGCATTTTCTGTTAGGACCATGAAATAAATGAAAATCTCAATGATGCTTAGTAATCTCAATATACTAAACATCACAAATATGACAATAGCATAGTAATTACTAACTCTAGTTGTGTTGTGTAAAAGACTTATTGTTAGTTGAAAATGGAGAACTATCTCTTTTATATAGAATTTTTTGCTCTCCTACCTGTTAGGCTCGTGAAATAAATGAAAATCTCATTAATGCTTTTTGCTTTAATCTCAATATACTAAGCATCACAAATATGACAACAAGAATGATGTTTGACATTGTAGAAGAAAAAGCTATGGAAAGCATACAAGCCTTGCAAATAAAAAATTATGAAATAAATCAATTGATTTTGTAGTTATAAGGATTTGACTCTCTACTTACCCACATTAATTCAAGAACGAAAAATTAAGATAACATAGCTAATAAAAATGACTAAACATAGATTTTATGAAGAATAAGTTTCTCACAATGTTGCAAGATGATGAAACAGAGATTAGGGAAACCAAAAAAAACAACAGAGATTAGGGACACCAAAAAACCAACAAAGAACACAAGTCTAGAGCAGTTCTATATTTGATTCAAACTAACATAATGGCTCAAATTGAGTAGCAACATATTTGATTCACAAGCATGGTAAGGAAAAGTTCTAAAACTCACTCGACATACACGAGAATTTGCTCCTCTTCTATTGAAGGCCACGTGAGCATTACACGTAAGGCATCCATGTGAATAATTTATATACCAAAGCGACTCTAGACAATGTGGAGATTCGCTGCATTATTTACCAAGGTAAATATATTTATCACGAAAGTTACATATGACAAGGTCAAGGTCAATGTATTAGAGCGATAGCAAAGGGTGTATTAGAT
>ML806621.1:0-35468 GCA_009831015.1 Picea engelmannii
CACATACAAATTTATAGAAGAAATTCAAAATGACACTGTTGAATTGAATATGGTTGAAGGTTGTCAAACAATGGGAAGAATCAATGAGAAACTTGACATCACCAAGCCATGTAACCCAACCAAAATGGTTATTGAATGCCATGATGAATATGAATAGAAATATTGTTACGAAAACTAATGAATAATGCCTTAACATGCCTTTGTTTCCAACAAATTGAACAACAATGAAGTTGTCCACTATTATGCGGATGTTGAAGGTGTGGAAGAATAGAATGGAGGTGATGAAATACCAAATGGAGAAGTAGGTGAAGAAGAACCATAGCTCCCATATGAGTCTCATAATTATCCAAGTACCGAACCATTGCTTGGACAATTATTGAGGTTTCTAGTGGAGATACTGATAAAGAAAGAAAGGATATGATCTAAGGATTTTCTTCAATTAAGTAGGAGTTCACAGTTACTAACTTTACAAGATTACAAAATAAAAAGGAGATGTTAGAATTGAAACAAAATAAGAAGGATCTTGCAAATGAGAAGAGCGCAACAATACTTATTGTAGTAGAACAATGAAAGCATGAAAGGCTTTAAAAAGAAAGGGAAAGCCAAGAAAAAATGCACCAAAAGAGCTAGAAAGGCATGGAAAAGAACAATAGAAGGAAGTGTAGAAAATTTGAAAGGAATAAGAGAGGAGGGAGCATATTGATAGGACTACAAATGAGCTTGAATAGAGGAGAATGTTGAGCAATTCAATGGATCAAATCATAGAGAATACATGATTCTACTAATTGATGGGTGTCCAAAACACCATCTTTTTCATAACCTTTATTTCCTTTTCTTTGTCATTTCATCATCCTTTTCACTCCTACCTTTAGTATAACTAACGAATTTTTCCTCAGGTGTGTCACTGTATAATTCATGTCACTTTGTGCATATTTTTCTCGTGTAAAAGAGGAAGTATTGAAATTTTTGTGCTTACTAATGAAATACGGTTGTTATGATAGGAAATGGCATAGCGAAAGTACGGTCTAAATTGTTGCAACATGAATTTCCATTGCCACAACAACCCTTTTCATTGCTGCAATAGACCTTCTATTGCTACATCATGTTTCCATGTTGCTACAACACTTTTCCACATTGTTGTAACACCCTTCTACGTTGTTGCAACACACTACAACAACTTCAGAACAAAAGCTTCAACGAGATCTCTAGCTTCCAGGTGTGGTAATAATGCTAAAGGAACCACCATGAGTATAGAATTCCATGAAAAAAGGACGAGGAAGAAAAGTAAAAGAAGAGAAGTGTGGGAAAATAGTTGGAAATACGCAAGTGGACAACAATGTAGGCAACTGTTCCAATTGATATCCAAACGATCCATGGGGATTGATCACACAAATCTCCGCCATCCCTATTTCAGGAAGTTTGTTAAACAAAATTGAGAACATCCTGAGGATCGTAGTTCCTCATGGATGTCTTCTATAATTCCTTTCTAAAGAAATAATGTAACAAATGATATGATAGGTTGACTCAGTGAGATTCAGGGGGGGTTGTAATTTTGAAATATGTTTGCAACTTAATAAGAAATATGCAATTACAACTCCTGGTCATAATTATGGTGTGATGTGCATCTGATCTCAGTTTGAGATTAAATTTTTCTACCAGTGCCTTGCCTAGGGAGGTCAGCCCCCCTCTGTAGCAGGCACTGTGTATTGTATCTATATTGTAGCATATCTTCTTTTTCTGGATCAAATATTTTGTTTTCACATTTCATTCAATTACTCATTCATAGTTAATAGATTCTCTTGTATTTCTGGTTTCAATAACATTCAGTTCTATCTTTTGGTTTTTCATGTGTGATCACAAAATTATTTAACTTAGTTAACTATATGGAGAGTGCCTTGATTGATGTTAGAAATAAAAAGGGTGAGAGCTACTTTTAGCATAGTCACCATCAGGACTAGATATTGGCCAATGTATGTTTTCTTTTCTACAATAGTTTAGTTGTCTTTTTCCATTACGCCCAGACTAGGGTCATAGCTAGACACTTCCACTGGTTGCGCTAGAATAGTTAGTTTAGTTTCCATTTTCCATTATGCCTAGACCGGGGTCACAACTGGATGCTTCCATAGGCTATGCTAGATATTCAACCCTTGATTTTATTCCTTGTGAGTGTTTTAAAATTTGGTGACTTTGCTTTGGTTAATTCATATTCTCTTCTTCTCTTTGATATCCCTTTGCTGCAACTTCACCAATAGTATATAGATTGAGTAGATTTCCATGGCATGGATAGTGCATGACAGTTCACAAGTGATATATGAACCCCTGGTTTGACAAAGTAAATTATTCGTTCTCTGGTTTCCCTTTAGAATAATTAAAAGGTAATTAGAAGACCTGTCATTTTTGGTGCAGTTGTCAGGGAACTGTGAACAATGTAATCCCACTTTCAAAGGATCAATGTGTTTTAGCATATGTTTCCTTTTGCAATTGATTTTCATATTTTTTTCTCTTTCTTTTTTCTTATTTGACTGATTCAATGAAACGCCCATGAGAAAAAAATGCGACCCAAAAGGTCGACCAAAAAACCCCCCAAAACTAACATTGCAGGGAGACAACATAGCAGAGAGGGACCAATCCAACCAATCGATCCACCTCATTACTTGTCCCCTACTTCCAACTTATTATCCAAGAATCGACCCACAAATTCAGAGGAAGGCTAGTTAGTCATTCCTACCGAAGCAACATCTTCTTCTCAAGCGGGATACATTTTTTCTCAGGAAAGTACAAATGAAAAATCTGGTTATTACTTATGAGAGAAAGGAACTCCAGGAATGATCACTTCATCTGAGGAGCAGTTTGAAGACAACTCTCACAAAATAGTAGAAGAAGCCGACCACTATTGGGTCAAGGAGGAGGATCCACCTTTAATTTCCCCATTCGGGAAGCTGACAATGATACAAAGATAAAAAAATATTCCTCACTCTGCCTTGCCTAATTTCAATGGATCTGCTAGTGAAGACCCTGATACACTATTGTTCAAGTTCTATGTCCTCTATCGAAGCTATGGCTATGTTAATGATACTCATAAGATTAAACTCTTCCCCACCACCCTAAAAGGTGTCACACTCAGATGGTTTATGGGGTTGGAAGGAGACAACATCAACTCGTGGGCACAAATGAAAGAGAAATTCCTCAACAAGTATCAAGATTACTGCAAGGACAGGGAGAAAAAAGAGAAAATATTTTGCATGACTCATAGGGAAGAAGAAATATTAGAATATTACTTGGAACGCTTCTGATATAATCATCAGAGAGAAAGACAATATCAGTTGATTGAGTACACTCTCAATTTATTACTGTTAAAAGGAATGAAAGAAGAATGTTTGATATCCTCAACTTGATGAGTGGAGGCGACATATTTCGGCTCCCCTATGGAGTTGTTTGTGAGTTGTGCCAAAGGTATTCTCATGGTCCTCATGAATTGGCAAGGGAACACAAGATATGATAACAAGATCCCATAAGAGAAGCAGTGGAGGAGTCACTAGAGTGGAGATCAAGAATAAGATGGAAGACTTCAAGATAGACATACTTATCTCCCTAATTTCACAACTAGATACACTACAACTACAGAGGAAGAAAGAGGAGGTAGAGCAGGATTTGGAAGTCTTCTTCCCCAGGTGCAGGAAGAAGCACCAAAAGAGAGAATTCCCATTAGATCAAATATAAATTTGTAGGATATGTGATCAGGATCATCCTACATCCAAATGTCCATCCTTTTCAGGATTGAAAGCAACTTACCAAGAGGCGAATGGGGAAGTCGAGAAAATGTGTCTGGTTACGCAAAAACGACCATGGAAACCCCATACCCCAGGTATGATTCCAGACCAATATCAATATTTAAATCCTTACGAGCTTAATTATTCAACGTAGTATCCTAGTCAGCAGTGGTACACACCTAATCCACAATGGACGCTCTCACCTTCTCCAAACCAACCCTAGTATCAAGGGTGGAAAAACCAACCTTTTTTTTAACACCGCAAATGTGGCCCCAACAAGTCATGCAAACCTTGCCACAACCACAAACTCAGCCACAATAGCCCAATCCTTCTCCTCAACCATAACTCCCTGCGCAACCACTACCTAACCCAACTAACCGACCTACCTAGTCGGACCATGCTGCTAGATTCCCCACCTTCCCTACATATGCAATCACTCCCGTAGAGTGCCAAGACATACACTTAAGGTCAAGCGAGGTCTTAAATAACCAAACCCCTCAGGTTACCATTGAATATTACCAAGAGGAATCCCCAAGGGAGGGATTCCTCTTGGTAATATCCCAACAAAATCCCAACAAATACCAACAAAATTAATAAAGGACCATCGGTCCCTCCATACCTTGAGTGATTAAACCTGGAAACACTAACCACAAAACCAACATTTGACATCCTAGGTGACCTCAAGAACATCTGCATACGAATCCCTCTTTTCCAGGCCATCAAATATGTCTCGATATACTCCAATACTATCAAGGAATTATGTCTTCCAAAACCTGGGAGAAAAAGAAAAGACCTTGAGACTGTCCATGTCATAGGAAAATTGCCAGACTTAATGCTGGGAAAAGCGACTACAACCAAATACTCATATCTAGGTAGACCGATAATAAGCATCCTGATCAATAACACCGCTACTACTAATACCCTAATTGATTTCGGTGCAACAATCAATGTTATGACCTGAGAAACCATGGAAGCCATGAGATTGGTTGGTCTTCGACAAACTCCCACAGTTCTGTAACTAGTAGACTGATCTACTGTTAAACCTAAGGGAGTTATAGAAGATGTCATTATCTTAGTGGACTCTTGAGAGTATCCAATCGACTTCATAATCCTCCAACCCAAGTCTTCCATAAGGGGTTATCCTTTGATTCTAGGATGACCGTGGTTGGTGACTGTTGATGCTTATATTGGTTGTAGGTCGAGAAGAATGAATATTTCCCACAATGGATCAACGAAACAACTCACTCTATACCCTCCTACCAAACCAAATGTTGAACCAAAAGCCTCAATATGGATAGAATATGAGGAAATTGATGATGATGGGGTAGCCCAACATTTTCTCACCATAGACCAATACCTTTCCATAAGAGACAAGACAAAGGATGAAGAATTCAGTGATTTCCTAGTTATTTCCCCACCACCTTCTAAGCACAAGTTGGAGAAAATTCTAGATAAAAAAATGTAGGAATATATTTCTCCCACTAATGCACACCTAGAGCCAACCAAAAACCCTACTATCAAGAACATAAGTTCGCTCACTGATCCAGTAGAGATCCATATAGGAAAATTCCTAAACATTAACCGAGGATTATTCGAACCACAAAAGAAACAACTCATTGAAGTTTTGAAGAGAAACAATAAGGCCTTTTCTTGGGACTACACGGACATGAAGGGAATTCACCTAGACTTATGTACCCACCACATATACATCAAGGAAGAATCAATGCCTATTCACCAGTCACAACAAAGGATGAACCCTGCACTAAAAGAAACAGTGAAAGAAGAGCTACATAAATGAATCTCTATAGCCTTCATTTACCCCATCTATGAAATTCAGTGGGTTTCTCCTCTTGTTATAGTCCTTAAGAAAAATGGCAAGTGGAGAATTTGTGTCGATTATAGGGAATTAAACAAAGACACTCACAAATACCACTTCTCCCTGCCCTTTATTGATCAAGTGCTAGTCACACTTGCAGGGAAGAAGTACTTTTCCTTCTTTGACTTATTTAGTGGGTACAATCAGATCCATATTGCCCCAAAAGACTAGGAAAATAACACCTTTACATGCCCTTGGGGGACATTCACGTATAGGTTTTTACCATTTGGGTTATGCAATGCCCAGACCACTTTCTAGAGGGTCATGCTTGGCATATTTTACGATCTGATACATGACAACATGGAGATATACATGGATTATTTCACCACTTATGGTGACACCTTCACAATTTCCATCACTAATTTGGAAAATGTGCTTAAAAGGTGTATAGAAACCAATGTGTCCCTCAACGATGAAAAATGTGCTATGATTATGATAAAAGGCATCGTCTTGGGGAATCATATATCCCCTGCAGGAATACAAGTTGACCCAACAAAGATATAGGTAATACTCCATCTTCCTCCTCCGACTACACAAAAAGAGGTGACAAGTCTTTTGGGAACACTAGGTATTATGGTTGCTTTATAGAGAATTATTCTAAGATTGCATGTCCCATGTTTCTGTTACTAACAAAGAATGTATAATTTTGTTGGATAGAAAAATTCCAAGACGACTTTGAAGAATTAAAAAGGAAATTAAAGATGACACCTCTTTTACGAGAGCCATATTGGTCGTTGTCATTCCATATATCAAGGGACACGTCAGACACAAGCATTAGGGTGGTACTGGGACAACATGAGAAACAAGGACCATATGCCATATATTTTATCAACAATAATATTATGCCATCAGAATTAAACTATACGATAACATAAAATGAATTCATTGTTGTGATCTATGACATCAATAAATTATGACACTACATAACAGGATATTCTATGATTTTACACAAAAATCATTCAATAATTAAATATCTAATGAATAAACCCATCACTAATGCTAGAGTGACTAGGTGTCTATTGTTGTTACAATAATTTTATGTGACTATTGTGGACAAACCAGGTAAAGAAAATGTAGTGGATGATTTTCTCTCTAGACGAAACATAGATGGAAACTCCTTGCCTGTTGAAGACACTTTTCCTGATGAGCACTCATTTGCAATATCCACTAACACACCTTGGTATGCAAATATTGCTAACTATTTGGCTGGAGGAAAATTTCTGCTTCATCTCTCACCAAAGGAATAACAAAGGGTTGTAAAAAAAAGTGACCAATATTCTTGGATTTAAAAAAGTCTATTCTAAATTAGAGGACCAGACTCTATTATCAGACGTTGTGTGAGGGAGGAACAAATTCATGACATCTTGAAAGCATGTCACGATGGGCCATGCGGAGGAAACTTTGCATGCCAAAGAACAAGATATAAGGTACTACTAGCCCACAATATTCTACGATGCCAAGGAATACGTGAGCAACTATGACAATTGCCAAAGAATGGGCCGACCAATGTAGATAGAGGGGATTCCCTTACAAATGAAACTGGTGGCATAACCTTTTGAGAAATGGGCCCTAGAATTCATAGGACCTATTAATCCTCCATCCCGACTGAACCCCTACATCATATTTTGCAAGGACTATGCTACCAAATGGATGGAGGAGAATCCGCTGCAGGTAGCCACTAATCAGGCTATGACATATTTCCTACACATAAATTTTTACCAGTTTTGAGGTACCGAGGGAAATCATCATGGATGGAGGAGCTTAGTGTACTTCAAGGAAATTTCAGGATTTCTTGGAGCTCTACATGATCATTCATAGGGTCACCACACCCTACCACCCATAGGAAAACAAATAGGTTGAAGGGACGAACACGATCCTTGAGAATATTCTGACAAAAACTGCTCGACTACATCTCAAAGATTAGGCGGACAAGCTTTATGATACATGATGGGCCTATAGAACTACATGGTGAAATACTACTAGATGTACACCATACAAACTAGTAGATGGGAAATGGGCCACTGTACCCATCAAGGCAAAAATTAAGACCTTGAGGACAACAATACAGTTGGGTATGGACCTTTCTGAGGCACATTAGCGGGGACTCCTTCAGATCAATGAGCTAGACGAGCATGCTCTAGAATGAACATCTCTCATCCATAAATAGAAGGATAAATGGCACAATAAATTCATAAAGAAGAAGGAATTTTTGGTCGGAGATTAGGCCTTGATATTCGATTCAAGGTTTAAATATTTAAAAGGAAAATTATGCACCCAATGGAGGGGACCATACGAGATTAACACTGTATATGATAATAAGATTGTGAAGCTCTAGAATATTGATGAGCCTAGGATTCCACTAATGGATAGTGGGCACATACTCCGATTATATATAAAGCCACTACCTATAGAAGATTTCCTAAAGAACATTAGCAATGGTTTGGCCAACAAGGACCTGGAAATTATTTGGCCAAAAGAATCTACCCCATGATGAAGAGGAAAGAAACACATATCACCCATAAAAAAAAATACTAATACTAATAATAAATAAATAAATAAATAATTCAATTCTGAACCTTTGTTCATGCAAATGTTGCAAATCTAGATGCTGCAGTACCAGATGTTGCAACTTCAGCTCCAGATGATGTAAATCTAGCCTTCGATGTTGTAACTCTGACTGCCACGTAATACCACGCCGACATTTTTGGAAATACAATCCAAGTTGCTGCAACATGATTTTTCGACATTAAAACATCCTAATAAGAAAATACAGTACAACAGAAATGGACATAATATCACCCGACAAATATGACGTCACCAATGGAAAACTCACCAGGAAACGTCATGCGAGGATGACAAGTCACCAATGTGACTAAATATGAAAGCAACTGCCAGCGTGATGAAATGACTTGTGACAAGGCATGAACCACATGAACCCACACACAATGCATGAGGTAAGTACGAAAAGGTATCACTCCTCTTAACACTTGGCATATCACTTAAGTGATTTTATGATTATTTGGCCGACCTGACTGATTATTTTATGATTACTACCAGTCCATGAGATACGTCAGACGACAGTTAAAATCTGTAAGGATGACATGTTCGTCCCCCAATCCCCATAGGGTTCACATGATTATTTCACCTCCATTACTAAATCTGTAGTGATATCCATAATTATTCCATAAACCATGAACTTACCTTTTTTGGAAAGGTGGTGAAGTCGGACTCCCAACCATTTTCTCCTCACAGAGTGTTGCAAGACTACTGTAACTAATACAATGGGATCAACAGAGTAGGGGAAATAGCCATGGGTGGCTTTCTTATCCACCAAGAACCAGACATAGGACTGGTTAAAGCAGACGAGGAGGTCTGGAGGTTTTTTCACGATGCAGGATGGGAAGGATATATCAAACGATTCCAAGGGTACAATGATGAAATCGCCCTTGAATTCGCAAGAAGTCCGAGGGAGGAAAGTGCACAAGTTCGAGGAATCCACACTGAGGTCAATGAGGAAGTGATTTCCACAGTAATAGGACTTCCCTGGGAAGGGGAACAATGGGTCTTCCGAAAAAAATTATCACTCGTTGTCAGAGAATAGTTTTTGCAAGAGGTGGAAGAGCTAACAAAGAAGGGGAGCGAATTCGATAGGAAATCATTATGCCCCATTTGGGAAAGAGTTTCCTATCATGTACATAAGTGTTTCACATGTGAAGGGCGCCACGACATCATATTTTGGCATCACCTGAAGTTGTTGCACCACCTCAAGCATCACCATACTGTAAACATGCCATTCTTTCTTTGGAGGTGGATGCAAAACATGGCTCACATTGTTCAGAGATCTCAACAACCATAAGATTGCTTGTCCCACCACGAACTTATAAAGATCATGGTAATGCATGAATTTATCCAAGCCAACTATGCATGGGAAAACATTGCATCTATGCATGGGAAAACATTGCAGGTCCTCCACCATTGATGATGGAAGAACAAGCATCACCAAAGACGACACAAGAATCGAATCCCGCACAAATTCTAGAAAGGGAAATTCGAGAAGTTTCTAACATGGAAGAGGAATAAGGAGGGACAAGAATAAAAATTGAGGGGAAACCTGAAACAATAGAGTAGATAGTCATTTCGAAGAAAATGAAGACATGACATTCATCTAGACTAACCACCTCGACTCTAACATAAGAACTAGTAGGGGATTGAGGATATAAGAAATGATGGGAGAAGAGATCTTTGTTGAAACAAGAGAATCAATAGAGAAGCCAAGAACAAAGGAAATGGAACTCCATATTGAAACACAAGAACCAACAGGGAGGTCAACAATATAATTGGAATCCCTAGTTGGCACATGGGAACCATCAGGAGAGGAAGAGTTGGTTGAAGAATGGAACTCCCTGATTGACACACAAGAACCAACCAGAGAGGGCACATCTCCTGAAGAAGACTCGCGAGTTGTTGCAACTCAAAACCAACCCAGGGCCAGTGCTACAAATAAGAACAAAGAAATAAATCCTTCCCTAGTCTTGAAGAAGAATATTTCCAGACACACTCCAGTTAAACCCCCAAGGCTCCTATATTTTGTCCTTAGATAATAGAATTTTAAGTTAAAGGAAATCAACTTCAGGTTGCAATGGAAAATAAGAAAGCTAAAAGCTAGGATAAAACAAGAGCCAACAAATCTGGATTTTCTAGCCCAAGTATCCAAATTCAGCCAACAAATCTGTAATAGGAGCGAGGAAGAAATTAACAGGCCAATTCCCTAAGAAGAAATAGCCGGGGTATTCATAGATAGTGAAACCCAAACTAATAAAGTAAGGATTGAGGAGGATGTGCCTCCTGAAAAATGAAATAATGAAACAAAAATAGATGAAGTAGGGATAGAGGAGGAAGTGCCTCCTGAAAGAAAATAAAATGGAACTCAGACTGATGAAGTAGATATAGAAAAGGAAACACCTCCTAAAAAAATGGACAAAGAAGTTCAAACAACATTTTCCAAAAAAGATGTTGGAGCCCAAACATATACTGAAGATTACTTTTGGATAAGGGCCCATTTGGCCAGATGGAAGAACATGGTAGATGCCTATGACAAGGGAACAATTCCCCCAAAGGAATATTGATAGGCTATTTACAACTCGAGGCAAATATGGGATGAACAATTGGCTGCTCACTGAGAAAAATGGGAGAAACATAATGCATACATAAAGAAAATCTCTGACCTTCAGACGCAAATATAAACATTGAGAAAATAAAAGAGACAAATGAGCTCCCTTTTGGGGGATATCCTCTGCTGCATAGCACCTTCTCCAATATACTATGTGTTCTTACATGAGACATACTTTCCATTCAAATTCAGAGCAATTGCAACATAGAAACCCCATAAAATTAAATCAATAAAAACCTTCCTGAAAGTCTATTACGATAGCAGGACAAAAGACAATAATTTATTGTGCGAATTATATCAACACAATATTATTTTGGACTATGAGAAACAATGGAATCCAATTCCCTTTGTAGGGGATATACAGTTAAGAGAATTTACCTCGTTCATGAACAATCATGTTCATTGGGGTAAAGATTTTAGAGTTACCCAAACAAATGGGATGAGTTACTTATGGGTGAGGGGAGAATTCAACAAACCTAAGTTATTCCTTAGTCCACTCTTCCATTGGGAAAATTCTAAAGAAAATGCATCCTTCATGGCTCATAATCGAGAACGGGCCATTAATGAATGTGCAAAATGCATAGAATCCCTGCTACATGATTCCCTACAAGGAAGCGGGCATATGCGGGAACATGGCACAATAGAGATCAGAAAAAAAATATGCCTTTAACTACCACAACTTCATACCAGCAATAAAAAGGGTAAGTAGGTATATACAGTGTGTGAGGACTTGTGGAAATTGTTGGTTCAGGCTTAAGTTCCATTATCCTTTGATTTGGCTTCCAACACCAGAGTATCAACAAAGTTTTGAGATAAGTGAAAGGGACGAAGAAATATTTTGGAAGACGATGGAGGAAACTGGGGGCTACTATACAGTTTCTGAAAATGGGCATGACAAGTACAACATCAACAACCTCCATAAAGGCATCACTCTTTCAGAGTCAGACTAATAAGTTGCATGAGGACATGAAACACTCTTGGTTGGGAGAGATGATGGATGTCCAAAACACCATATTTTTCATAACCTTTATTTCCTTTTCTCTATCATTTCAACATCCTTTTCACTCCTACCTTTAGTATAACTAATGCATTTTGTCTCAGGTATGTCAATCTGTAATTCATGTCACTTTGAGAAGATTTTACTAGTGTAAAAGAGGAAGTATTGACCGTTTTGTGCTTACTAATGAAATATGGTTGTTATGATAGGAAAGGACTTAGAGACAATACAGTCTAAGTTGTTGCAACATGCCTTTATGTTATTGTAACATCCCTTTCTGTTGCTCAAACATAACGTATGTTGTTGCAACACTTTTCCATGTTGTTGCAACACTTTTCCATGCTAGTTCAACACCCTTCTACGTTGGTTCAACACACTACACCAACTTTAGAAAAAAAGCGTCAACGAGATCTCTAGCTGCCAGTTGTGGTAATGATGCCAAAGGAACCACCATGAGTATAACATTCCATGAAAAAAGGATGAGGCATACAAGTCAAAGAAGAAAAGAGTGGGTGAATAACTGGAACTGCGCAAGTGGACAACAATATAGGCAACCGTTCCAACTAATATCCAAATAATCCATGGAGATTGATCACATGAATCTCCACCGTCCCTATTTCAAGAAGTTTGTTAAACGAAATTGAGAACAACGTGAGGATCGTATATCCTCATGAATGTCTTTGATAATTCCTTGCTAAAGAAATAATGTAATGAATAATATAAGAGCTTGACTCAATGAGAGTCAGGGGGGTTGTAATTTTGAACTCTGTTTGCAGCTTAATAAGAAATATGCAATTATATCTTTTGACCATAATTCTGGTGTGACGTGCATCTGAGCTCAGTTTGTGATTAAATATTTCTACCAGTGCCTTGCCTAGGGAGGTCGGGCCCCCTCCTTAGACAGGTACTGCGTATTGTATCTATATTGTAGCTTATCTTCATTTTTTGGATTAAATAATGTGTTTGCATATTTCATTCAATTACTCATTCATAGTTAATAGATTCTTTTGTATTTCTGGTTTCAGTAGCATTCAATTATATCTTTTGTTTTTTCATGTGTGAACAAAGAAGTATTTAACTTAGTTAACTATATGCATAGTTCCTTGATTGATGTCAGACAACAAAAGGTTGTGAGCTACTTTCAGCATAGTCACCATCATGACCAGACATTGACCAATGTGTGTTTTATTTTCTGCAACAATTTTTCTATCATTTTACATTATTCCCAGACCAGGATCACAACTTAATGCTTCCATTAGCTATGCTAGAATAGTTAGTTCAACTTCCCTTTTCCATTATGCCTAGACCGGGGTCACAGTTGGATGCTTCCACCCGCTACACTAGATAGTCAACCCTTGCTTTTATTCCTTGTGAGTGTTTTAGAATTTGGTGACCCTGCTTTGGTTAATTCATATTCCCTTATTCTCTCTGATATCCATTTGATTCAATTTCACCAACATTATCCAGATTGAGTATATTTCCCTGGCATAGATAGTGCATGACAGTTCACAAGTGATATATGAACCCCTGGTTTGACAAAGTAAATGATCCATTCTCTGGTTTCCCTTTAGAATAATTAAAAGTTGATTATAATACTTGTCACTAATATTGAACAAATATTCAAATCCCCCACTATCATCTAGTTGCAACACCTCCCCACTCTCTTCATACTAGTTCAGGGGCCAATCTATGACCGAAGGGAGGCATATATGGTGTTAAATGTATATGATATGACACAAAGGGGGTGAATATATTGGGATAAATGTACATGTAATCTGTAAATGTATATGTAACAGGGCCGACCTAGTAGTAAAGGGGCCTCATTTGTAGTGTGTGAATAGGTATATATAGAGATCATGTATTCATTATTCGAGATAGGTGAATTGTGATGTATGAATGTATTTGGGTATTTGGAGGAGGTTTTCCTACTCTTTAAGGCGTAATTGTGTAACTTGTATCTCTTATCTATATTAGATTTGTTCTCCATGATTATATTGGTGTACATGGTCTATAATTTTGGTTTATTATGATATTTTAAGCATTTGGATCATAACATTTGGTATCAAAGCATCGATCCTAGGGTTCTTTTTTTTCAAGTGATTCATCTTGGAATTTTTACTATAACTTTTTTTATGGAAAGTTTTAGACTGTGAAATTTTCAAATTAATGATACAACATAGTAAGGTACTCTTGGAAAAAATTTAGGCTCTGGATCATTTTGCTTTTGGAGATACATCCTGTGGTTGTTAGGGATTTTTGCTATCCCTGAAATTAGTCTCACATAAGTCATTTTTGGGATTTTTCTATAACTTTTGTTAGGTGATGTATGAATGTATTTCGATATTTGGAGGAGGTTATCCTATTCTTTAATGAGTTATTGTGTAACTTATCTCTCTTACCTATCTTGGAGTTGTGCTCCATGCTCACATTGGTGCACATGGTGTGTACTTTTGGTTTATTGTGATATCTTCTTCAGTGAGGCTCCAAATTCAGTGCTACCAATCACATTTGAAATAGGACCGTCTATAGTATTTATGGTACAAATTTAAGGATCATATATTAAATATTGGACAAGTGAAATGCCATAAAAGTTTTCTATCTAGAAAGGTCCAAGAATCAACAAGGATTGGGAAAGTTACCATAACTTTCACTTGGCACATCAAATTTTGATCAAACCAGTGAAATTACAGAGAATACATATTGAAGTATTATAGAAAAATATTTCAGATTTAGAAGGGCCGAAATTTTATATATATATCAGAAGGAAGGTAGGCTAGATGGATAGACTCCATATCAAGGTATTCAAAGGTATGTGCACTTAAAACTATATTAACTTTTGATTGGGATGTCTGATTGAGGTGATTAAAAAGCCATTGGAAAGATAAAATATAGGATATTATATTGGAAAATGGATAATAATTATATTGGATAATTATTTTTAATATAATTAAGTTGTGAGTTGAGGATTGCGGTTAGACCTCACTTACAAATCAATGGAAATACCTAGATTTATAGGAGATGAAGATAAATATGAAATAAATCATGTGGAATGGTTTAGGATGGCAAAATAATATTGTAATAATCATTTTATGGAAATTATTGAGTTTTATGGTGAAGCTTATGAGTGGTGTAAGAGTGTTAATAATAGAGAAAACATCACATGGGGTGTATTTGAAGAATTCTTCTAAAAAAAATTGATCAAGGACTTAAAATTGGAAGCGATGCATAAAAGTGAAAATGATCTAGATTTTGTGAGAAGAGCAAAATGAATACATATTATTAATAGGTGCTTAACACAAAATAATAGAGATACAATAAAACTAGTTTTATATTCAATAACAAAATAAGTTGAAATTGTAAAATGCAGTGGAAACAAGCTTGCTGGAATGGTGACGACTTATCTCTAAGAAGAGATGTGACGGTTGTGCGCATTCTCAAGAAGAAGATTACAATGAGGCTCTGAAGGAATTTTTACAATAAACAAGAATGCCAAAATCCCTAGACATCCAAAAACCTAACCCTAGGAGATGAAGCGCCAAAAGTCATGTGGGCCCTGTTTGGGTAAGTTAGTACATCAACTTCCCGAGGTCGTAACTTTTGCATACAATCTCCATTTTAGGCGTGTGATATCCCGTTGGAAAGGTATCGTCGAGGAGATTCATTTTTGGGGCTCAATCATGCCTTTGGTTATCATTGAGGAGCTCGATCCATAAAAACCTTCATTTAGGCCCTCAAACTAGTCCCAAAAGTTAAAATTGCTAAAAATAGTAAATTGCCAAAATTGTCAGAAAATTGTTTTGAGCCAGTTGGAAAAGATGGGTGGCCACCGATATACATATGGATCAATCCTATCTCCTTAGGAAGAAACAGTCTCCATTGTGTTGAGGTCCCCCATCAGATGAGGAAATTTCTACTGAATTTGGCCCCAGGTGAGCCACTTGCATTGGTGCAGGAGCTGCCCTGCTTTGACGACTCAATGAAGTTGGATCCTTTGTTGTCAAGTGACCTTGATATGTGTGTCCACAATCTTATCATTGGATGCCTATTGTATGTAGTCAGGGTTGAGCTACGTTGGTGTCAGTTGTTCTGCTACTTCTGAGGTGTCCAATAATGGTGGGAAATAAGGGCAAAGGAGATCCACGTTGAACACTAGGTGCAGGCCAAGGAAGGGAGGAATGTTGAGCTCAAAATAATTATACCCCACGGCCTTGGTGATAGTGTACAACCCATAATGGAGTAGGCAAAGATTCCTATGGGGTCCTGTAAGGCGTTCTTTTTGCAAGTGCAACCAAACTTTGTCACCCACCTGAAACTTATGTGGCACCTGATGTTGATCATTGCATTGTTTGTACTTGTCATTAGACTTCTGTAAGATATCCTGAACCTGTTGGCGGATGTGCTGGATCTGCTCAATGAATCGGGTGGCTTTGTCAGCTTCAGTTGGAGTAGGAGATGATTCGGTCGGGGTGACCGCAAGGGGAAGTGCAACATCTATGGGACCCAATGGTTGGAATCCCAACCCCACCTGAAAGGGGTTGTGGTCGGTTGAGCTATGTAGGGCTAGGTTCTAGCTATGATAGACATAGGGAAGGCTCTCATCCCATGTGCAAGGGTGCTTTGAATTATACATGCAAAGGATATGCACAATCATTTGATTTACAACCTCGGTTTGGCCATCTGTCTGGGCATGGAAGGCCGTGGATTTGGTGAGCTCGGTGTCCAGCAGTGACCAGAGGCTCGACTAGAATGTGCTGAGAAATCGACTGTCCTGATCTCATAAAATGGTTTGTGGGATTCCAAAATGTACCCAGACTTGTTCAAAGAAGAACTTGGCAGTGTCCTCTGTTGTGATGCTCTTCTTGCAGGCAACCAGAATTGCCATATTAGAAAAGCGATCAACAACCACAAAAACATAGTCATTTCCCCACTTGGTGGATGGGAGGCCCGACATGTAGTCCATTGAGATGGATTCCCATGGCCTATCAGGAGTAGGAAGAGGGGTGTACATGCCCTGTTTCTTACTGGTCAGGAGTAGGAAGAGGGGTGTACAGGCCCTGTTTCTTACTGGTCAGGAGTAGGAAGAGGGGTGTACAGGCCCTGTTTCTTACTGGTCGGTTTTGTAATAGCATAGGTAGTGCAGGACTTGATATACTTGCTGACCTCCTGTCGAAGTTTCATCCAGTAGAAATGTTTCTGTAGCATCACAACTATCTTTTCGATGCCGAAGTGTCCTGCCACCCAACTGTAGTGGGATTCCCAGATCATCTTCACTCGCTCACTTGATGGAACATAGATATGGCCCAAATGACACAACAACCCATCATGAAGATGGAAATTATCAACAAATGTGTTTGTACCCAACATTTGGTAAGTGGTGGCGAAGTCAGGGTATGTCTCATAGAGTTGGGGCCATCCAGATGTCCCATGGATGCAAGAGTCTAGCACCATGGTGAGTGTCGCGACTGGAAATCTGTTGAGGAAATTAGCGACGTGATTGGTGCTTCCTGGTTTATACTTGATAGTGAGGTGGAATTACTGCAAGTATGTGGACCATTTTTTATGGTGTTCATTCTGCAATTTTCCTTGTGTCTGCATGAACTGCAGTGGCTTATGATCAGTGTGGATGACTGTCTCCTTCCAAAGAATGTAATGGCTCCACTGGCGGCAGGCTTATACAATGGAGTACATTTCTTTGTCAGAAGTAGGGTACTTATGGACAGTATCTAATAATGTCTCACTACGATGGGCCACGGGGTGGTCATGCTGAGTGAGAATGACGCCCACAACATAGTCTGAAGTATCTGTCTCAATTTCAAAGGGATGTTGCAGGTCTGGTATTGAAAGTATTGGGGCTAAGCATAAGTGTTGCTTCAAATCATCGAACACTTGTTGTTGGGGATGACCCCATGCAAATTTCCCCTTACCACCGCCCCTATTTATTTGGCTGAGGGCCCATGCAATATGGGAGAATCCCAACACGAACCTGCGGTAGAAATTGTCAAGGCCCAAGAAGATCCGAAGCTCAGTGAGTGTTGTTGGGGCTGGTTAGTCACAGATGACTTGGATCTTGGCTGGATCCACATGTACACCATACTGATCAATGATGTATCCTAGGTAATGGACCCTGTCCATGCCGAAGGAGCATTTTTCCAAGTTGGCGTATAGATTGTACTGTCGTAGGGTGTGCAGAACCTGTTGAATATGATGCAATTGTTTGGCCTAAGTCTTGCTGTAAATGAGAATGTCATCTAGATACACCACTACAAAAGTATTGGTGAATGGTCAGAGGATATCGTCCATCATCCTCATGAAAGTGGCTAGAGAATTTTTCAAACCAAAGGGCATGACCAACCATTCACAAAGGCCTTCCTTTGACTTGAAGGTGGTCTTCCATACATCTGTCTTATCTATCGGGACCTGGTGGTAGCCAGACTTTAGATCAATCTTACTGAAGTATTTGTCCCCTGTGAGTTGATCAAGGAGGTCGTCGATTCGAGGAATCGGGTACCGGATTCTGATTGTGATTTTATTCAGAGCCTGGTAATCAATACAAAGTTGCCAGGTTCCATCTTTCTTCTATACCAACATGATTGGGCTCCCGCAAGGTGATGATTTGGGATGGATGTTCCCCTTGTGGAGCAGTTCTTGTATCTGTCACTTGATCTCCTCATTCTCTAACAAAGAGCGACGATAAACTGGCCCATTGGGAAGCGGTGCACCGGGGGTTAGATCGATGGGGTGCTTGACCTGGCAGTGCAGAGGTACCCCTGTAGGTGAGGAGAAGATATCTGAGTATTCTTCCAGGACCTTATCTACTTGATTCTTCTATGTGGAGAGGTCGGCCGCAGAGACCCTGGATGGGGCAGGCCAAGGAAGAACAAGGAAGTTGGGGAAACCCAAGTCCCAAACAGGTCACGAGCAAGATCGGCTGCCGACAAATTACTTATGTGCGTTATTTGGCTGGAACTTGTCGAAGGTACAAGCCGAGGAAGCAGGAGAGGAATGAGGAGGATAGATGTTACAGACACTAATGTTCGAGAGCCAACTTAGCAGCTAAAACAGACACAACTTGTTGTCATCAAATTTTACCACGAAAGCGGGGAACTGTGACAACAATTAGCAGCAAAGACCCTTGAAGTGTCAGCATCACAAGGTCACGAAGGAAGCATGACATGGCTCAAGAGACAGCTCAGAGAGGTGCATGATATAATCATACATCTCCATGAAACACAGAAGTTGTTAGAAGAAAGGAATGCAAATCATTTCAGAGAATGTGAAGCGGCTGAGGAGAAAGTCAACGTAGCTCTTGCCCGCACGCAGAAGAAACATGATTAACTGAGTTCATTCTCATATCATCAAACTAAGTGTTGATATTGACAATTTTGAAGGAGGCATCACCCTTAGACAGTTTTTTCATTTTGGTAATGATCACGACAGTCAGCATCCATTCAATCGCACGCACCCCAACAAATCAACGCGCGACAGAAATCAAGGCCGTTACAGTATATGGTGGGAGCTTGTTAGAATACTTGATCGTTTAGATATCTCGTGAAAGGAAGGCAATGACACATCACTCTCCCCATGATGAGACCTTACTGATAATCGAATCTCTGTGGCAAAACATAAGCAGTTATGATGCGACCAGATGCAGTTTTTTTCTATTTTTGGAAAGGCGCCATGCGAAGAGTCATTTAGCGTAGAACAGTCAGTTTCCTAAATTCTAGGTACAATGGCTAGAGACCAGGGTAGACCAAGTGGTGCCCTTTCCTATATATTTTATCTTTTCAATGTAATCCAGGTTGGTTGGCAAAATTAGCATAGACAGTGAGTATTGAATGTAGTTCGAGCTCGATCTAAACTTAATGCAAAATTCCTGAAGCTTTGATGAAAATATTCTAATTGTAGCAGTTGGATGTATTGTCTCCTTTATTTATGTACGTACTTCCTATTTTCTTTGTTCATATCTTTTTTTGTCTGAATTGGAACGAAATTTTGAATCCGTGGATTCCCTGTGCAGTGCCCCTTGTTTGTGCCATTTAGACAAATTGTATTTTCTCTAAAGTTAACTCTGAATTCATCCTTAGTGGTGCTCCGAGTTTCTTCATGTGTTTTCTCCTCACCACACACAAATATTTTAAACTGAAGACTGTTTCTCACTTAGACTTTATCCTATCAATTTTAGTCACTGAGTCATTTGTTTCCATCGTTTTTTTAAATCGACTCCATAGCCCAAGGTCTTACTCTCTTGTGCCAATAGAACCAAAACTTATTATCTGATAGTGTTAAATCTAGCCGACAGTTTAAAGCCATATCACGTATTGAGACAAAGTCTCCCAAGAAAGCCCTCTCTAGGTCTAAAAGGCTAGTTTTGTGTCTCAAAGTTGGTTGAAATAGTTACCTCTATCATCTGTTTATCAACCGAACAGATTTACAGAGTACTAACAGAAGGGAAACCATTAAATGTGAAACCATATCGACACCCTCATTACTAGGAAAGATTTCAAGGAAGACAATAAGATCGATATCAATTGAATTATCAAGTAAGAATATGGAATACTCATAAATATGCATGGAAAAGGGCATCACAAAACCACTTTCAACAAGCTATCATCATATATTAACAACTACTACAAATTGGAGAAGTTACAACAGAAATACATGGAATCAAAATTAAGAAAATTATGCAACAATTGGCCACCAAGGATTACGACCAAAAAGAATTGATTTCGGATGGAGAGATCTTCAATGGAATGAAGCATAAACATAAGAAAATCATATTACTTAGTTTCATCACATGTGAAGCCTTTATTTTCAAAGCTTTGAGGACAAAGCTTTTTGAAGGAGGGTACTATGTTATGACCCAAGGGGAGCATAGATGGGGTTAAATGTATATGATATGACCCCAAGGGGGGGGGCATATATGGGGATAAATGCACATGTAATGTGTAAATATATATGTAATAGGGTCAATCTAATAGTAAAGGGGCCTCATGTGTAGTCTGTGAGTATGTATATATAGAAATCATGTATTCATTATTGGGGACAGGTGAATTGTGATGTATGAATGTATTTGGGTATTTGGAGGATGTTCTATTATTCTTTAAGGGTTTATTGTGTAACTTATCTCTCTTATCTATATTGGACTTGTGATCCATACTCACATTGGTGTACATGTTGTGTACTTCTAGTTTATTCATGTATTTTAATCATTTGGATCATAACAAGTATGTTCTTTTCCAACACATCCAATTCTTATGGGGGTATTGAACACAAGATAGAAACACAGTTTCCTTATTCCACCTTGTATGGAAGTAGAGAAATGGAATCAACCAAATATAGGATACTCAACCTAATTGGATCAAGCAAATGTAGGAAACATACAATGTTATGCATAACAATATGTAATGTAAATTTTGTTAGAAGGATTTTTTTGATGATCCCTATTTTCCCTCGAATGTAAGCCAAAATATTGATTAATATGTATTTGGGCATAGTTTATAAGGGAATTTTGCTAATTAATTTCTATGTCCTACTTTCCACTTCAATTCAAGGTATTGTATATGGATGCTATTATTATTAATGAAAGTCTATTTTTCTATATCCCATAACAAACTATGACTAGCACAACTCTGTTACACAAATCCTAATTGCAACCTAAACAACATATATACTAAACATAAACTCATTATACACACCTAAATAACCTAATGCATACTCAAAGAATGAAGTATTGAATTGATTAATGCATAATGGTATAGCGATTACATATCGATAAAGATGATATCTATGTAACTAGGTTCATGGAAATTTGAAGAAATATTCTCCCATCTAAAAATATAAAACTTGTTGGAAACCAACAATGCTTTCAAGATGGAAACCAAAACATTAAGTTATGTCATGCTAAAAGAAGAACTGCTAAAACACAACAATATAAAAATTTCTGGAAATCGACATTGCATTCAATATGGAAACCAAAACATTAATTCCATTGGATTTTTCATTTTGATCATACTTGGGGAACTACAAATAGCTGGCTAGAACTAGGTAGTTGTCAAGTTATTTAATGTAGGAAAAATGAGGAGAATGGTCATGGTGATCCAAAGAGTCCAATAAATCCATACTTGATAGAAAAACTCCTTTTATTTTTATGCTAGTACCCTAATCCTACCATTGTAACTTAAACAAGCAAATAAAGCAGATAGAGAAATTGAGGCATGGAAATTACTTGACAAAACATAGTACATAGGTCTATATCCTACTTAAAGAAAGAAAGACAAGAATTCAAAGCTAAGAAATGTAATTAATGGGTCTACCTCTTTTGTATTGCACATTACACATTGTAAGGGAAAATGAGTAGGAGGAATCACCACAACCAAAACACTAGAACTGGTGTAAATTATGGAATAAGACGGAATGATTTGCAAACACCAAAGTAGGTATCCAAGATGCTTGGAAGCACCATTGTATGCATCAATGATGAGTTAGAAGAAGCCATATTCACGCATAAATTTTGGAATTTTGACACACATATGAATGTTAATCTATCCATCTTGTCCAACCTTTGCTACAATGACAATAATCGTTGCAAGATGAAATATAAAATACTATTTTAAATAGTGCTCACACTACCAAAGAAGATGTTTCAATGGAATATCATGATTTAGTTTCTTTAACAACATAGGATTTATAACATGAAGCTTAAGGAAATATCTATATGCATTTTGGAAACTTTTGGTGGGTTATAGAGATGAACCATGGTTCCATGTTTTCATAACTTGAATTGGAGTAGTTATTATTAGATAGTGAAGTGTATACGACTTCTTATACAAATGAAAAATATTTGCAAAAAAATGTACAACTAGTAGCCTTAGAATATGTTACCTAACATGATTTAGAGTTGGTAGATGTAAGTGTTGTAACCCATGGAATTTTCCCAAATTATGATGGTAATAATCCACCAGTGGTGTAAAATATCGAAATGGCTCACCACAAGGTCTACAAAAAACTAGGAGCCAACTAGTGAGAACCTTGACCAATTATATAACACCTTTCCTTTTATACAATAGTAAGGTTCTTAGAGTACTAGCAATGCTTGTATTGAGGCATTGTTGGAGTCAATACAATAAATATCCCATTAAACAAAACCCAAATTAAAATACTCTAGAAGAAATACAAATTGTACAACAAATATCACTAATTCCCAACCTGTATCCTTTCATGTTTTTCACTTGTAGTCATAAAACATGAAGAGTGCACATTTTATTCCTAAGATATCTTTGACCCGAGACATACATATAATCATAAAATCATGTATTTCCCATGGATCTTGAAATCACAGGTCCCAATTGATTGGGGAATGAAATAGAAATAATGATTTATATTAATAGCAAACCCTACCATCCACTTTCTCCAATGGTAACCATAGTCTTTCCATGATTGTTTCGACTTCATAGACCCCCCATAACATTGTTCAAGGGAGTTATGAGAGAGGAAAAGTGCAGAGTATAAGTGAAAACCAAAATTTAGGCATCACCATGGATTCTATTGTGGTTTCTTTAGGATTGGACGGAGGCATCACCATGACAAAATCCAAATGCATAGTATAAGCCAAGATGTAGAGTATAAGCAAATTCATTGGGTTATAATTTAGTTTCTTTAGGATTGGATGAAGGTATCACCATAGCCAAACCTTGGCATCTATAGTGAAAATCAAAATTACCAACATGCAAGCAAACCCAACATGCAAGCAAGAAAATGCTCAAGGAAATGGAGTAAGAAATTGCTCAAGTGAAGTAGAACATGAAGGTAGCCAGGGATAGGTCGAAATTTTATGTAGGTAAGAACAAAGTGCATAGAGACATTAGTGTTGAGGATAATGTCTTCATCAAAGTGAAGCCAAGGAATATTTCCTTGAATCTTGGAAGTTGTGTCAAGATAACACCTAGATATTGCAAGTCATTTGAAGTCCTTGGTAGGATAAGGCTAGTTGCATATGGAGTTGTGTTGATTTATAATATTAGAGATCACAATTTTTTCCATGTTTATTTTCTTAAGAAATGTGTACATGATACTAACCATGTGATTTATCCAAGTGGAACAAGGGCGAGAGTTTGAAATAGAGCCATTTTGCATCCTCAATAAGAAAGTAATATTTCTTCAAAATTGATCAATCATATAGTTAAAGGTGCAATGGAATAAATTTGGTCCTGATGAGGCTACATGGGAGCTAGTCAATTCCAATAAGAAGGCATACCCCTTTTTTTCTAATCTTGGTTGAAACACGACCAATGTTGTTCCAAGGGGGATAAGAGTAATTTCATTGTTTTTATCCCTACAATGTATATGATTGGATTGTGCATAAATTGTAGTGGTTATAATGATATGACTAAAGCCATGTTATATTAAATAAATGACTTCATGTGTAAATGATGTAAATATAGTGTAGATCTCAAGGCCAAGACTCAACTAGTGAATGGATAATCCTATAGTTGATGCAAATATACTTATATGGAGAATCTTGTAGGATTTTCATGGTGAACACAAGCTATGTAAATATTAATGTTGTAACATTATATATACGTTTCCAAGATGGATTTTATGATTCAACAAGAGGGGAAGATAAAATGGGGGCTATGGGAAGGTAAAACTTTATTGTCAAGTGTCATCCTATGAACTTGTCTCTTTTCTGCCATGTGCCTTAAATAAAGCCATCTAACTCCATTGACTTAGAAATCCAATCACTAAGTGAATATAGAAGTCAAAAGAAGTATTCTCATGTATTTATTATAGCATGGGATGAGTACAATCATTATGGGGAAGCATAAGTGTACTTCATTCTCTTATCACAATAAACAACATCCATCATTTCCATAAACTCTCTCGTTTGTCATTCATCCATTCTATCATTCAGATGTTCATTCTCTATATTGATTGGGTGTGTTATACATTGATAACAATAAATTTATTTGGAAATTAACCAAATCATCGCCATGGAGAGGAAATTGCAGATATAGAATGAAAGATAAATGGCTATAGGGGAGCAGAGAGGTTGAGGAAGTCAATATTCCTTCACCCATAATGTATTTTTTTTCTCATTGGAAGATTGATATCCGAGTGTTTTTCGCAAGCTATTCCCAAAAGGTATTTAGTAGATTGGACTCTTTATACCTACACTAAAGAGTACTTTAAGGGAAGAATATCTCTGAGGGACTATTGATAGGATAAATGTAAGATCTTCCTTGTGTTGTGTAGGGAAGTGGAAGAGAGTACCATGGTTGTTTTATGGCTAGATGAGATGCATGGTGTTCTCTATAGGGAGCATATTGGTCAAGCCTCGAAAAACAATGGGCTGGGTTGAGTGAGCTAGAAGCATGTAGTTGGTTCCTTCACCTTATAGGTCTCGATGGTATCTACAATGGATACCTATGGTTGGGTCAAAGTCTGATCATATGCAGCCAATTTCTTGGACTATATTCTATTAAATATAAGTGATATCGTTTCTTATGAATTTGTGAATTAATGTTAGTTCATGTTATGAAAATATATGAATTTTCATGTTGTGTGAGTGTATTTAGGATTAATAACTCTAAATATGGGAACTTTGCTACCATGAAATCTATTAATTCTTACTTATTTAATTTCACTACATTTTAATTATCACACCCATTTTGTTGGGTATGTGTTATATTCTTTTCACAGTCATCTCCACAAACTATATGTTGCACTAGGGGGGTCATAAGGGAGGCCAACAAGTTCCCCATGTTCAGGTGCTCTGCCCCCCCAAAAAAATTGGGGGTTGTTTTTGGTCCGTTTTTGGGCATTTTTTGGCCAATGGTTTTTCAACCCATTGTAATATAATTTTGGTTAAGTAATCTAATCCAGGTTAATGGACTAGGGTTTTGGATGCCACATAATTCTATATATTGTATGATGAATTTAATACAGTGAGAGTTAGAGGTGAAACTCTAAACATTTGTTGGTTTTCCCCATTAAGGGTTTCCAGGGTAAATTTTTTAGAATTGCATGTTGATCTATAATTTTCCTTTCTATTTTATAAATAATACGTGTGTACATTTATATGTTGTAAAGGTTTAAAACGTACATTTGGTATCAGAGAAGTTATTGGATTTAGGGGGACACATTTGTTGCTAAGGGTTTAGTTATCTTCAATTTGTAATAAACATGGGTTCAGTGGGAGCTCTACAATGGTGATTCTTATAGTGAAAGAGAATGGTGAATAGTTCTAAAATCAATATCAATAAATTTAATGGGAAAAGCTTTGAGCTTTGGAAGATGAAGATGGAGGATATTTTGGTAGATAAATAATAGTGGGTTGTTGTGGATCTTGGTACTACACCTACATGTATGTCGACATAAGACTAGATGAAGTTGGATATGAAGGAAAAGATCACAATATAGTCATGTCTTTTAGATTCAGTGTTACTGAATGTCTCGGGAGAAGCTACAATTAAGGCATTATGGGATACGTTTTGCATCAATCCAAGTCCCTAGTGTTATATCCTTAATCTCCACCCTACATGTAAGAGAGGAATCCACTAGTGGATAGAAGCCTTAATGCAACTTTTTCTTGAGGTTTGACCCTTTCCAAAGCATTTTTGGAGGGCCTCGCATGCCACCTAGAATGCAACAAGTGAGGCCTCACTAGACAACAGTGGCTCAACAAGCGAGGCACTATCAAAATTCTAGAAAAGGGGAGCTACGAGGCTTTGAGGGAGAGATGAGTTGGATCTTAGTTGTAATAGCCTAGGAACTCACATAATTTAAGTTTCTAGTGGCTTCTAGAAGATCTAGAAGCCTCTCCTAAGCCTCTTCCTAGAACTATATAACAAAGGAAAGCCTTGGAAAAAAGGAGAAAGGATTCAAAGCAAGGTTATGCCATCAAGCTAGATAGGTATTAAACCAGAATTCATTGGGGCCTAGCATGACCAAGGAGCTATAAGGAGAAGAAGGAGAAAGGAGATTGAATAAATCAATCTACATCCAAGGTATGTCGTATTGATGTATAAAAACACTTGAGGTATGCTATATTGATGTAAGTTCTTATGTTTACTCAATAGATCATTTGGTTTTCCCCTTAAATATTTGTCATTGATGTATAAATGTTCAGATATGATCTTGTAGATTATAGATCCAGTTAGATTCAAGCTAGATCTAGGATTCTAACATTGGGAAGTAAGTAGAATGGTTTGGTATTGTCTTTTGTATACAGAAAGCATGTTGTGAATCTTGGAGCTGGAACTCTAGGAATGAAACAACTAGGAGATATGAAGGACTATTATAGCCCTAAAATTCCCTACTCATGCATACATGGCATTGGCCCTCTTACTTGCATAATTTGCCAAATCATTGTTGAGAAGCTCTACTTAAAAAACCATTTTTTAGAGCATGTACGCGCTCTGCACCATTACAGCCCATGTACATACACTTGTTTCATGCTATAAAACCCACGTACATACACTTGTTGAACACTAAATAGACTGTGTATGCTTGCAAAAATTGCAAAAATTAAAAATTTGTGAGGAATTCGATGAAATTCATGGGCTATTGGAGGTTTCCCAACAAATTCACCTACTATAACTCGTCCGCCAACCGAATAACCATACTTTTGTCATATAAAAGGAGTTTTTGGGGCCTCATTTCATATCTAAGCATAATAATAGTGAAACTTTTCCCAATTTCACTTCCCTTCCTTGCCCAATATTTTTCTACCTTTTGTGAGATATTGCCTCAACATTCCCTCTTCAACCCCTTCTTCTTCCATTCAATCCATTCCATTCTCTTGAGGTGATCAAAATATTGAGAGAAGAGGCCTATTGAAGGTGCACTTGGAGCATTGTAAAGAGGATCCTGGACCAACGACACAGATTGTAAGTTTCAGTCTTTGTTTGATGAGTAAAAGAATCTATTTTCCTTGTCCCAAATGATGATGTTTTGTGTATCTTCTTTGATTTATACATAGAATTTGATATATAACCCTAATTTATGAATAGAAGTAGCATGCTTGTATTCCTTGTTTGCCTAGTTTTTGATGCAGGTCAGCCTTGGGAGGAGACTTGTTGTCTTTGGAACTATAGAGCTTGAGGAGATCATAACCAAATGTGGGATAAAAGGTACAGTTACCGATCTTCTCTCCTATTTCTTTCTTTTTATTTATTTTGGTATGTTTGGGGTAGAGTAGAAAATAGATTGAATTTTAGATGGTCATTCACTTTGTCTATATCTTAAACCATGGTATCGTTAAAGGGGAGATAGTCAAGTTTACTGTGTTTGTCAAGGGGTTCTGGTCACCTCCAAGGTGCATACTATCTTTCCCTACCCCGTAAGTCTACCTTGTCTTTTTATTTTTGGAAAGACTCAAAGGTGTACACACCCTGTTTTGGGTTAGCCCGCGTACATACCTGCTCTGCACAGTAAACAAACTGCATACATACATAGGCTGCTGATGCAACAACCCTCATCTTTGTTTCATGAAAGTATTTTAATAAAGAGGGAGTTTTCCTCTTTCCTAATAGAAGTTCACACTTCTCGGGGCTTTCTTGAATCAACCAGAGTCTCTGTCTATGGCCATAGCTTGGGTATAGGTTCCAGTTTACTTATTTCCTTAGTCTTCTTATGTTTTCCCTAAAAAGGTTTTGAGCAAGCTGTCAAGTTTTAGATCCGCCTTTTGATTTCTTGGTTGAATCCATGAGATCCTTGGTGGGATTAGGGTCTTTATCAGTATTGTTTTCAGTTTTCTTTTTACCCTTTTTCTTTCTTTTAAAAAACAAAAAGTTTACTTTAGTTTTTTCTCATTAAAGCAACCCGAAAAATAAAAAGAAAATTTATTTTCTTGCATTTAGTTTGGTAAAGTAGTTAAAGTTGTTATTTGCAAAAGGGAAAAGAGTCTTTATTTCCAAGTTCTTTTCGATTTCCTAAAACATAAGTAGTTTGTAGTCAAACAAAATCAAGTTTTAGGATTTCTTCGCTTACAAGATCTTGAAATATCAGTTAGAAAAGTTGAATTTACAAAGAGTTGGTTACAATATTTTCTCTTAATTTCGAAGTAATTTTGATTTCAAGTACTTTAAAGTTCTCTTCCTTATTTGTCTCTTTATAACACCATCAGTTTCAATACCGTACCTCTTGTGTAAATCGAGCCTTAAAAATAATGCCTAATCTAAAATACATTAGACTTTTCTGTTTGTAGGGTTCACAAACTAGTTTATGGTTTTAGGAGCTTGAATTAGGTGTGAAGGGGAAACTCTTCAAGGCCACCTTAAAACAAACATTGGAGTCTGAGTTAGGGAGTTCTTTAAGTCCAATGTTGTAAGAGTTAGTCGGGAATCCCCTCTAACACATGGGATAAACATGAGGTCACATGAGGAAAGGTAGAGGAGATAAACCCTCCAAAGTTGGACCGAACATAGTGGGGATTGTATATTGAGGGTATTTATAGGGAAGAACATCGATCACATTTTCCTACGGAGCTTCGTGGACCTCGAATCCATTCGAGATCCTCAGTTGTCTTCCATACCATTCTCTTTCGATACCCTTGAAGGGATTCAGACTTGTTATCCTGCTCATTACGATCTGCTCGACTGTACCCACCTGGTAACTGAATGCAAGTTGGCAACCTAGTTGCCCATATTTTATGAACTTACACAGGTGATTTTGGAGGTATACCGTGGTACCTAGGGCAGATGTCAGATCGTTCTTCATAGAGTATACTCGGAGGGTTCTTCCATGTTCGAGTTTCACTTGCATCGATTAGTTTCTCTAGTGTCGATTGGCATAACCATCCTTCCCACTAGATCATTGACTACCTGATTTATCTTTAGGAAAAATTTTAGTGTGTTCTTTGTGTACTATGATAGTCAAGCCTTATTGTGTCATTTGATCATTTCACAAAGTGGAATATCAACAACTATGTCAGTTGTGAAGGCTTCAGGGCCTGTCACTGGTTACTTTGGAGCCACCTCTACCACCGTTGAGGTGAAGACTTGATAAAGAAGGGTCATTTGAAACAACCGGGCCAAAGGAAGCTATGCCCAAGCCTGCTCCATGAGGATACTTTCTAACTCCAGAGGAACCTACCATTTCTAACCTTGAGGCAGAGGCTCTTAGGCCAAGTAACCCTCCAATTACTGACTTGTCATCACTGATCTTGATTAAGATTGTCCCTCCCGAGGTGACATCTTCTGAGCACCAACTACTTCTACGAGTGGCAATGAAAGCGAATGTTGCTACTTCGTCTGGGATTCCTCATACTCTCGTTACGTCTACTACTGCAGGGGAAATCCTACCTCATCTCCCACCTTCGCCAGTCATGACCACAATGGTCTCAAATCCCTCAACTTCGGGTAGTGGTCTGATACCTATATCGGCTTCAACCATTGTTCCATTTACTCACAGTGCGACGGGCCCTCCTTTCTCATATGGGATGCCTGGCTTTGATATAAACTCAGTTATGACTTATTCTACCTTACAGGCCATGGGTCTAGGGGCAGGGAGCTCAAATTCTGTCGTGCAAGGGTCAATCAGGGGAACTACAATACCTTTTAATGTTATCCCTTATGGTAGGGGTCATATACCTCCTCCGTCCCCTTCACTCGGTGGTGCTTTTCAACAACCAATTGGGCCAAATGCTAATTATAGCTTGTTTGGTGGAGGCAGTATAGGACCTTCGTCTTATACAATGCCCATGGGATCTATGTCATTCTCTTTGTTCGGTGCATTTGGGAACAATGATTTTTATTCGACTATTGTCTCGGCTATGGGAAACCATAGTTTTGGTCAATAGAACCTGGTGCAAGGTATTGCTCCTTCACAAGGAGCGACGACTAGATTTTTCTCCACATAGGGGCTTTGGAATCCTTTGCAGGGATCAGTTCCCTAGCAAGGAATGTTGTTCGGGAGCAACCCCTTCCATGCACAATGGAACCCTAGGCAGGGCTTCGTACCCATGTTTGTTGGATCAGCTGGGGGAATTCCTCTCCAAGGTCCTTGGAATATGATGTAGGGAGAAATCCCCGCACATGCTATGTCGTCCAATTTCGGGAGTCAGTTGATGACACCCCAACAGATGCAGTTCCCCTTGTTGACGATTAAAAATGTGAACATATTTTCTCCCACAAAGTATTGCTAAAGCCTATTATTATAAAAGCTAAATAATACTAGTAGGCGGGACCCCCTTGAACTATTGAAGATCATATATGTTCATGTTTTTTGATGTTATGATGATGTGTGACATGGCTGACATGGTTCATGAAGATCTTGTTGATTGTTGGTTATGATTTGAGCTTATGTATAATTGAATCCTTATGTTAATACAACCTATGTTATTCATTAATGTCATTGCTATCTGTTCTTATCGCACCTGCACAAAAAACATGTTAGTGAAATTACATGAAATACAAGATTGAGAGAGGAAAAATCAATGTAAAGAAAAGGGACCTAATGTTGCAAATACCACATGCAAACAATTTGGAAGGAAATGAGAAACAATTGCAAGGGTGAAGAATTTAAAGCTATCCTACATACTATACTACATGCATAAAAGACTTAACAACTATTGTTAAATCCTAGCTAGTAAGTAAATGGTTATGCAATTGTGATTGAATTATATGGTAAATACACATATGGTATGAATTGTTGGTGGCGCATATTAGTAGGGTAATAGTGGTAATGGTTATGTGTTTTAAATTGAGTTATATTGGAAATATGAATAAGATGGACAAAATAGGGGTGGTGCATTTTGACAAAGTGATGGGCACTAATGGTTATGCGATTTAGCTTTGTAATATGGTGATGGTTTCGATGCATGATTTTATTAATGGTGTTAATGAGGAACTGGTTGGCATGTACTGAGGAGTAAACAAATTGTGGGTGGAGGCGACGTGCATTTACTGCACATCACCTTTACTCCTCCCGTAAGCCACCACCCTAGTTGGGCTATTGTTCGATCTTGTTGCTGTGGTTATGCTCCGACTTCTTAGCAGAGAGGAACCGCTTGGACAACTCTCATTTTAAAAAATTTGATTACAGGTATGTCTTTTTTTGGCCATTCATGGAGTCTTCTTTGGTTATGAAATGATTAATGGCTCAAGTGTATCGGTTTTTGTTTTCCTTAAGGTTGCAACTGTGTAAAATTGTGTTCCTGGAATGAAGCGGGATGATTCTTCTGCAATAGTCTTGGATTCATAGTTTTATTGGGTCGTCCTAGGTGCTAGCAACCATAGGGTCTCTCTGTGATCTCGCTGGTTTAGTTGGAGGTTTTTTTGGTTGGTTGTCCCCATGCAAGTGCATCACTTGTCCAGTCTCAGGTTTTTATGGGTTTAATGGCTGAAGGCACTCTTCATCACTGTCTTTTGTTCATTTGGGAAATGGTTGTTTTCATCACTAAAGGCCACGAAATGGGCTCTCCTGTTCTTACTTGGCCTTGTCATCACCTCAGTGATGTGGTTGTTTTAAGAGCCACAAGGGTTACACTCTACTCGTGTTAAGCATCACTATCGGTCGGGTTGGAGCCTCACTCCTATGTGGTAACCCTCCTATCTCGGGACTTGTTATCTATCCACGAATAATTTGTGGTTCCCTCTATATGCACTATTGGTATCAAGGCTTTTCACCATTGAAGGAAGTTGGCTCTAACTTTCCTGTGTTAGTCACAGTGCGAACCTTTAACTCTATAGGTCCAAGGGTTTACATAGAACACTAGCCTGGCCTGTTGGGTTTACCACTTGATTGTTGGATGGTTGTATATTTCCGACTATTTTTTAGTACAGACCCATCCAGTGGGCTATATGACAGTCATGTTGGTTTGTCGTTTAGTTACTGCCTCTGTATAACGTTGGTAAACTCTGTTTGTTATCTGCACAACTCAAGTTACAAAGTTGCTCTCCTTATGTTTAATAACTTAGTATTGTTTAATTGAGAGGGACATTACCCCAATTCAAATGGATGCATGGGTATGCATGGTTGTCATAGCTTGATAGGCCAATCGATTTTACGATAGTGATGAATTGGTTGGTGGATACACAGTCACTGGTGTTTTTCACTAAGGATTTTTGGATGTTTAACTAGCATTGGTTACAAATTCTTTACATTGCTCACGCATATTGCATCGTGTATATGGTGGTTTTGCACAATGAAGCTGGTCATGGTAACTGTAGTTTTCTTTGGGGACCGAATGACTATTGAACAAGATGACTGTAAAGAGTATATCCACTGCATCCTTATGCTTGTTTGATTGTATAAGCCTGAGTTTGCACAACATTTTCGATCATGGTGTGACTAAATCAAAGCAATCTTGTATTAAATCGATGGCTCAACTGATATGTTGAATTATTACTATGACTGTGTGTTTGTTGTGCTAAGTGGAAATGTTGCATCATGGGATTTTGTTAGCTGCGCACTGTGTGTGGTATGGATATCTTAGTTTTCACACTCAGGGATACCCACAGAGTTTTAAGCATGTTTAATTATTGCAACCAACCACTGGTTAAAGAAGACATGTTGTTGATGACAGTCAAGTTGAATGGGTGGCCCAACTTTTAAGTCACATTGAATTGTTTTTTTTTACAGTGGCAGAATTACATTTCCTAGGAAAATTACCCTGTGCATAGCTTGTGTCTAACTTGTGACTGTGGGTTGTATGTTTAATTGTCAATTCGGGCGTGGAAATTTGGCCATGATTATTTTGGTTACTGCCTATATATATTAACGAAGATCATTTCATTTAAATATGCCCGATTGCAATAATAGTGACTTCATTGTTAATTTGAAAACATGACTTTTGGGTATTACTGTGGATTGAAGAAATGCATGGACGGTGGTTGATGTTGATAGTTTACAGATTGGAAATGAGTATTGTTCAAAAATTGTTATAAAATGAAAAGTATGTGGATGAATGGAACAAAACCTCTTACAAATTGTGTGGAATACATATTGTCTCACGGTAGCACTGTGTTGAATATTTTATGAACAATGAATTAGTTAAATTGCACATAAATTGTGGATGGTTGATGCATCTTCTTCGCAACATGTTTATGAATCACTTAATTAATCTCATGAACAATAATCATCTTTCTTCCCTTCCATGATTTCATTTTCCAATAATTACAAATCCCATCACCTTATCATTTCATTTTTTCACTCCCTGTTCTGAGATTAATTACAGTCAAGATAATTTCTATGTTAAAATGGATGAAAGTGGCAGTGTCTTGTGTGGATTGCATTGCAGTTTTATTGGTTTTATTTATAGTTGATTGTTGTTGTCATTGAGAAGTGACCATGTCTTCTCCCCTTTCACTATATCATATTTTCTCTCAATACAAACCCTCATGTATCCCTAATCCCTTTTTCACCCCCCTGCTCGTTGATTAACAGTAAAACAATTTGTATGGATTGGATTGCATGAGTCTGATACATTATGAGACAAATCTATTTCATATTTTTAAGAGTTGTCATGCATGGTTATTTAAAAGACTATTATATAATTGATTACACATGCAGGATGAGTTTTTTCAGTCAAGGAAGCCATGGCCGAGGAAACAGAGGTAGAGGTAACTGGAACCGAGGCCCAAGAAGGCCCAGGTTCTCTATACATTTTGACGATGATCCAGAAGAGCTTGGCCAAATGTTTCATGCCATATTATTTAATTGGATTGGATAGGGAATAGTCTAACCTAGGCCTAAAGGGTCTTCTTTCCAAGCCCCGCAAGCCCCTGGAATCCCTGTGCCTCCTCATGTCTCCTTACAACCTGAGGTCCCTGAAAATGATGGATGGCAGGAGATTATCCACCCAACAGTCTGCCAACATCATCGTTGGCCCAACTTATCTTTTCCTGCTCCTCAGCCTTTGAACCCCATTGTCCAAGCTGACCCAAACCACTCGCCAATGCAATCCTCCCATGTTAGTAAGAGATTGAAGACTGAACCCCACCATGCACTTGATAAAGGAAAAGCCAGTGCTGCCCCTTCCTCACCCTCCAATGATTCTGACAAATCCGTGTCTTCCTAGATGCATTTGAGGGACGATTTTTCCCACGTGATCAACAAGATTAGGCCTAGAGGCTCTACACAGCCAAAGGCAAATTCAGGAAAATCAAGAGGTGATAGTAGCAACCAAGGAAGGGTTGCATCACAGACTGGGAAATATGGATTTTGCATTTTATGTTATATATGGTTTAATGACAGTTGACTTCATGGATCTTTGGATAACATGTTTTATTTTGGGTATATGAGTATTATTTTTGAAATAATTTCAATTTTCATGAGCTAAAATTGCCAAAAGTAAATATGTAGATGGGAGACACAAGGAGTTCTATTTTTCTTAACTAATGGTTATGTTATGACTGTTATGATTGTTATGAACTAAAGGGAGTCACAAGGGGTCCCACCTACTAGTTATTATTTATTTATGACCCTTATTATGATTATTAATTTTCCCCCTAACTAAAGTTAGTTGAGTCTTTTAATTAACTTAACTAATGAGTTAGTTTAACTACTTCAACCATTTCTGACTTGTTAAAAGAAAAAGGAAAGGGAGGAACAAGAGGAGGATAGAAGCATAAGTATGCTAAGGTTTTCTCTTTGAGTTTATGTTGAGATAGTTCAATTTTCATTCATTCATATATTCATCACAGCCTAATTCTC
>ML806621.1:35568-51597 GCA_009831015.1 Picea engelmannii
AAGGAGATTGAATAAATCAATCTACATCCAAGGTATGTCGTATTGATGTATAAAAACACTTGAGGTATGCTATATTGATGTAAGTTCTTATGTTTACTCAATAGATCATTTGGTTTTCCCCTTAAATATTTGTCATTGATGTATAAATGTTCAGATATGATCTTGTAGATTATAGATCCAGTTAGATTCAAGCTAGATCTAGGATTCTAACATTGGGAAGTAAGTAGAATGGTTTGGTATTGTCTTTTGTATACAGAAAGCATGTTGTGAATCTTGGAGCTGGAACTCTAGGAATGAAACAACTAGGAGATATGAAGGACTATTATAGCCCTAAAATTCCCTACTCATGCATACATGGCATTGGCCCTCTTACTTGCATAATTTGCCAAATCATTGTTGAGAAGCTCTACTTAAAAAACCATTTTTTAGAGCATGTACGCGCTCTGCACCATTACAGCCCATGTACATACACTTGTTTCATGCTATAAAACCCACGTACATACACTTGTTGAACACTAAATAGACTGTGTATGCTTGCAAAAATTGCAAAAATTAAAAATTTGTGAGGAATTCGATGAAATTCATGGGCTATTGGAGGTTTCCCAACAAATTCACCTACTATAACTCGTCCGCCAACCGAATAACCATACTTTTGTCATATAAAAGGAGTTTTTGGGGCCTCATTTCATATCTAAGCATAATAATAGTGAAACTTTTCCCAATTTCACTTCCCTTCCTTGCCCAATATTTTTCTACCTTTTGTGAGATATTGCCTCAACATTCCCTCTTCAACCCCTTCTTCTTCCATTCAATCCATTCCATTCTCTTGAGGTGATCAAAATATTGAGAGAAGAGGCCTATTGAAGGTGCACTTGGAGCATTGTAAAGAGGATCCTGGACCAACGACACAGATTGTAAGTTTCAGTCTTTGTTTGATGAGTAAAAGAATCTATTTTCCTTGTCCCAAATGATGATGTTTTGTGTATCTTCTTTGATTTATACATAGAATTTGATATATAACCCTAATTTATGAATAGAAGTAGCATGCTTGTATTCCTTGTTTGCCTAGTTTTTGATGCAGGTCAGCCTTGGGAGGAGACTTGTTGTCTTTGGAACTATAGAGCTTGAGGAGATCATAACCAAATGTGGGATAAAAGGTACAGTTACCGATCTTCTCTCCTATTTCTTTCTTTTTATTTATTTTGGTATGTTTGGGGTAGAGTAGAAAATAGATTGAATTTTAGATGGTCATTCACTTTGTCTATATCTTAAACCATGGTATCGTTAAAGGGGAGATAGTCAAGTTTACTGTGTTTGTCAAGGGGTTCTGGTCACCTCCAAGGTGCATACTATCTTTCCCTACCCCGTAAGTCTACCTTGTCTTTTTATTTTTGGAAAGACTCAAAGGTGTACACACCCTGTTTTGGGTTAGCCCGCGTACATACCTGCTCTGCACAGTAAACAAACTGCATACATACATAGGCTGCTGATGCAACAACCCTCATCTTTGTTTCATGAAAGTATTTTAATAAAGAGGGAGTTTTCCTCTTTCCTAATAGAAGTTCACACTTCTCGGGGCTTTCTTGAATCAACCAGAGTCTCTGTCTATGGCCATAGCTTGGGTATAGGTTCCAGTTTACTTATTTCCTTAGTCTTCTTATGTTTTCCCTAAAAAGGTTTTGAGCAAGCTGTCAAGTTTTAGATCCGCCTTTTGATTTCTTGGTTGAATCCATGAGATCCTTGGTGGGATTAGGGTCTTTATCAGTATTGTTTTCAGTTTTCTTTTTACCCTTTTTCTTTCTTTTAAAAAACAAAAAGTTTACTTTAGTTTTTTCTCATTAAAGCAACCCGAAAAATAAAAAGAAAATTTATTTTCTTGCATTTAGTTTGGTAAAGTAGTTAAAGTTGTTATTTGCAAAAGGGAAAAGAGTCTTTATTTCCAAGTTCTTTTCGATTTCCTAAAACATAAGTAGTTTGTAGTCAAACAAAATCAAGTTTTAGGATTTCTTCGCTTACAAGATCTTGAAATATCAGTTAGAAAAGTTGAATTTACAAAGAGTTGGTTACAATATTTTCTCTTAATTTCGAAGTAATTTTGATTTCAAGTACTTTAAAGTTCTCTTCCTTATTTGTCTCTTTATAACACCATCAGTTTCAATACCGTACCTCTTGTGTAAATCGAGCCTTAAAAATAATGCCTAATCTAAAATACATTAGACTTTTCTGTTTGTAGGGTTCACAAACTAGTTTATGGTTTTAGGAGCTTGAATTAGGTGTGAAGGGGAAACTCTTCAAGGCCACCTTAAAACAAACATTGGAGTCTGAGTTAGGGAGTTCTTTAAGTCCAATGTTGTAAGAGTTAGTCGGGAATCCCCTCTAACACATGGGATAAACATGAGGTCACATGAGGAAAGGTAGAGGAGATAAACCCTCCAAAGTTGGACCGAACATAGTGGGGATTGTATATTGAGGGTATTTATAGGGAAGAACATCGATCACATTTTCCTACGGAGCTTCGTGGACCTCGAATCCATTCGAGATCCTCAGTTGTCTTCCATACCATTCTCTTTCGATACCCTTGAAGGGATTCAGACTTGTTATCCTGCTCATTACGATCTGCTCGACTGTACCCACCTGGTAACTGAATGCAAGTTGGCAACCTAGTTGCCCATATTTTATGAACTTACACAGGTGATTTTGGAGGTATACCGTGGTACCTAGGGCAGATGTCAGATCGTTCTTCATAGAGTATACTCGGAGGGTTCTTCCATGTTCGAGTTTCACTTGCATCGATTAGTTTCTCTAGTGTCGATTGGCATAACCATCCTTCCCACTAGATCATTGACTACCTGATTTATCTTTAGGAAAAATTTTAGTGTGTTCTTTGTGTACTATGATAGTCAAGCCTTATTGTGTCATTTGATCATTTCACAAAGTGGAATATCAACAACTATGTCAGTTGTGAAGGCTTCAGGGCCTGTCACTGGTTACTTTGGAGCCACCTCTACCACCGTTGAGGTGAAGACTTGATAAAGAAGGGTCATTTGAAACAACCGGGCCAAAGGAAGCTATGCCCAAGCCTGCTCCATGAGGATACTTTCTAACTCCAGAGGAACCTACCATTTCTAACCTTGAGGCAGAGGCTCTTAGGCCAAGTAACCCTCCAATTACTGACTTGTCATCACTGATCTTGATTAAGATTGTCCCTCCCGAGGTGACATCTTCTGAGCACCAACTACTTCTACGAGTGGCAATGAAAGCGAATGTTGCTACTTCGTCTGGGATTCCTCATACTCTCGTTACGTCTACTACTGCAGGGGAAATCCTACCTCATCTCCCACCTTCGCCAGTCATGACCACAATGGTCTCAAATCCCTCAACTTCGGGTAGTGGTCTGATACCTATATCGGCTTCAACCATTGTTCCATTTACTCACAGTGCGACGGGCCCTCCTTTCTCATATGGGATGCCTGGCTTTGATATAAACTCAGTTATGACTTATTCTACCTTACAGGCCATGGGTCTAGGGGCAGGGAGCTCAAATTCTGTCGTGCAAGGGTCAATCAGGGGAACTACAATACCTTTTAATGTTATCCCTTATGGTAGGGGTCATATACCTCCTCCGTCCCCTTCACTCGGTGGTGCTTTTCAACAACCAATTGGGCCAAATGCTAATTATAGCTTGTTTGGTGGAGGCAGTATAGGACCTTCGTCTTATACAATGCCCATGGGATCTATGTCATTCTCTTTGTTCGGTGCATTTGGGAACAATGATTTTTATTCGACTATTGTCTCGGCTATGGGAAACCATAGTTTTGGTCAATAGAACCTGGTGCAAGGTATTGCTCCTTCACAAGGAGCGACGACTAGATTTTTCTCCACATAGGGGCTTTGGAATCCTTTGCAGGGATCAGTTCCCTAGCAAGGAATGTTGTTCGGGAGCAACCCCTTCCATGCACAATGGAACCCTAGGCAGGGCTTCGTACCCATGTTTGTTGGATCAGCTGGGGGAATTCCTCTCCAAGGTCCTTGGAATATGATGTAGGGAGAAATCCCCGCACATGCTATGTCGTCCAATTTCGGGAGTCAGTTGATGACACCCCAACAGATGCAGTTCCCCTTGTTGACGATTAAAAATGTGAACATATTTTCTCCCACAAAGTATTGCTAAAGCCTATTATTATAAAAGCTAAATAATACTAGTAGGCGGGACCCCCTTGAACTATTGAAGATCATATATGTTCATGTTTTTTGATGTTATGATGATGTGTGACATGGCTGACATGGTTCATGAAGATCTTGTTGATTGTTGGTTATGATTTGAGCTTATGTATAATTGAATCCTTATGTTAATACAACCTATGTTATTCATTAATGTCATTGCTATCTGTTCTTATCGCACCTGCACAAAAAACATGTTAGTGAAATTACATGAAATACAAGATTGAGAGAGGAAAAATCAATGTAAAGAAAAGGGACCTAATGTTGCAAATACCACATGCAAACAATTTGGAAGGAAATGAGAAACAATTGCAAGGGTGAAGAATTTAAAGCTATCCTACATACTATACTACATGCATAAAAGACTTAACAACTATTGTTAAATCCTAGCTAGTAAGTAAATGGTTATGCAATTGTGATTGAATTATATGGTAAATACACATATGGTATGAATTGTTGGTGGCGCATATTAGTAGGGTAATAGTGGTAATGGTTATGTGTTTTAAATTGAGTTATATTGGAAATATGAATAAGATGGACAAAATAGGGGTGGTGCATTTTGACAAAGTGATGGGCACTAATGGTTATGCGATTTAGCTTTGTAATATGGTGATGGTTTCGATGCATGATTTTATTAATGGTGTTAATGAGGAACTGGTTGGCATGTACTGAGGAGTAAACAAATTGTGGGTGGAGGCGACGTGCATTTACTGCACATCACCTTTACTCCTCCCGTAAGCCACCACCCTAGTTGGGCTATTGTTCGATCTTGTTGCTGTGGTTATGCTCCGACTTCTTAGCAGAGAGGAACCGCTTGGACAACTCTCATTTTAAAAAATTTGATTACAGGTATGTCTTTTTTTGGCCATTCATGGAGTCTTCTTTGGTTATGAAATGATTAATGGCTCAAGTGTATCGGTTTTTGTTTTCCTTAAGGTTGCAACTGTGTAAAATTGTGTTCCTGGAATGAAGCGGGATGATTCTTCTGCAATAGTCTTGGATTCATAGTTTTATTGGGTCGTCCTAGGTGCTAGCAACCATAGGGTCTCTCTGTGATCTCGCTGGTTTAGTTGGAGGTTTTTTTGGTTGGTTGTCCCCATGCAAGTGCATCACTTGTCCAGTCTCAGGTTTTTATGGGTTTAATGGCTGAAGGCACTCTTCATCACTGTCTTTTGTTCATTTGGGAAATGGTTGTTTTCATCACTAAAGGCCACGAAATGGGCTCTCCTGTTCTTACTTGGCCTTGTCATCACCTCAGTGATGTGGTTGTTTTAAGAGCCACAAGGGTTACACTCTACTCGTGTTAAGCATCACTATCGGTCGGGTTGGAGCCTCACTCCTATGTGGTAACCCTCCTATCTCGGGACTTGTTATCTATCCACGAATAATTTGTGGTTCCCTCTATATGCACTATTGGTATCAAGGCTTTTCACCATTGAAGGAAGTTGGCTCTAACTTTCCTGTGTTAGTCACAGTGCGAACCTTTAACTCTATAGGTCCAAGGGTTTACATAGAACACTAGCCTGGCCTGTTGGGTTTACCACTTGATTGTTGGATGGTTGTATATTTCCGACTATTTTTTAGTACAGACCCATCCAGTGGGCTATATGACAGTCATGTTGGTTTGTCGTTTAGTTACTGCCTCTGTATAACGTTGGTAAACTCTGTTTGTTATCTGCACAACTCAAGTTACAAAGTTGCTCTCCTTATGTTTAATAACTTAGTATTGTTTAATTGAGAGGGACATTACCCCAATTCAAATGGATGCATGGGTATGCATGGTTGTCATAGCTTGATAGGCCAATCGATTTTACGATAGTGATGAATTGGTTGGTGGATACACAGTCACTGGTGTTTTTCACTAAGGATTTTTGGATGTTTAACTAGCATTGGTTACAAATTCTTTACATTGCTCACGCATATTGCATCGTGTATATGGTGGTTTTGCACAATGAAGCTGGTCATGGTAACTGTAGTTTTCTTTGGGGACCGAATGACTATTGAACAAGATGACTGTAAAGAGTATATCCACTGCATCCTTATGCTTGTTTGATTGTATAAGCCTGAGTTTGCACAACATTTTCGATCATGGTGTGACTAAATCAAAGCAATCTTGTATTAAATCGATGGCTCAACTGATATGTTGAATTATTACTATGACTGTGTGTTTGTTGTGCTAAGTGGAAATGTTGCATCATGGGATTTTGTTAGCTGCGCACTGTGTGTGGTATGGATATCTTAGTTTTCACACTCAGGGATACCCACAGAGTTTTAAGCATGTTTAATTATTGCAACCAACCACTGGTTAAAGAAGACATGTTGTTGATGACAGTCAAGTTGAATGGGTGGCCCAACTTTTAAGTCACATTGAATTGTTTTTTTTTACAGTGGCAGAATTACATTTCCTAGGAAAATTACCCTGTGCATAGCTTGTGTCTAACTTGTGACTGTGGGTTGTATGTTTAATTGTCAATTCGGGCGTGGAAATTTGGCCATGATTATTTTGGTTACTGCCTATATATATTAACGAAGATCATTTCATTTAAATATGCCCGATTGCAATAATAGTGACTTCATTGTTAATTTGAAAACATGACTTTTGGGTATTACTGTGGATTGAAGAAATGCATGGACGGTGGTTGATGTTGATAGTTTACAGATTGGAAATGAGTATTGTTCAAAAATTGTTATAAAATGAAAAGTATGTGGATGAATGGAACAAAACCTCTTACAAATTGTGTGGAATACATATTGTCTCACGGTAGCACTGTGTTGAATATTTTATGAACAATGAATTAGTTAAATTGCACATAAATTGTGGATGGTTGATGCATCTTCTTCGCAACATGTTTATGAATCACTTAATTAATCTCATGAACAATAATCATCTTTCTTCCCTTCCATGATTTCATTTTCCAATAATTACAAATCCCATCACCTTATCATTTCATTTTTTCACTCCCTGTTCTGAGATTAATTACAGTCAAGATAATTTCTATGTTAAAATGGATGAAAGTGGCAGTGTCTTGTGTGGATTGCATTGCAGTTTTATTGGTTTTATTTATAGTTGATTGTTGTTGTCATTGAGAAGTGACCATGTCTTCTCCCCTTTCACTATATCATATTTTCTCTCAATACAAACCCTCATGTATCCCTAATCCCTTTTTCACCCCCCTGCTCGTTGATTAACAGTAAAACAATTTGTATGGATTGGATTGCATGAGTCTGATACATTATGAGACAAATCTATTTCATATTTTTAAGAGTTGTCATGCATGGTTATTTAAAAGACTATTATATAATTGATTACACATGCAGGATGAGTTTTTTCAGTCAAGGAAGCCATGGCCGAGGAAACAGAGGTAGAGGTAACTGGAACCGAGGCCCAAGAAGGCCCAGGTTCTCTATACATTTTGACGATGATCCAGAAGAGCTTGGCCAAATGTTTCATGCCATATTATTTAATTGGATTGGATAGGGAATAGTCTAACCTAGGCCTAAAGGGTCTTCTTTCCAAGCCCCGCAAGCCCCTGGAATCCCTGTGCCTCCTCATGTCTCCTTACAACCTGAGGTCCCTGAAAATGATGGATGGCAGGAGATTATCCACCCAACAGTCTGCCAACATCATCGTTGGCCCAACTTATCTTTTCCTGCTCCTCAGCCTTTGAACCCCATTGTCCAAGCTGACCCAAACCACTCGCCAATGCAATCCTCCCATGTTAGTAAGAGATTGAAGACTGAACCCCACCATGCACTTGATAAAGGAAAAGCCAGTGCTGCCCCTTCCTCACCCTCCAATGATTCTGACAAATCCGTGTCTTCCTAGATGCATTTGAGGGACGATTTTTCCCACGTGATCAACAAGATTAGGCCTAGAGGCTCTACACAGCCAAAGGCAAATTCAGGAAAATCAAGAGGTGATAGTAGCAACCAAGGAAGGGTTGCATCACAGACTGGGAAATATGGATTTTGCATTTTATGTTATATATGGTTTAATGACAGTTGACTTCATGGATCTTTGGATAACATGTTTTATTTTGGGTATATGAGTATTATTTTTGAAATAATTTCAATTTTCATGAGCTAAAATTGCCAAAAGTAAATATGTAGATGGGAGACACAAGGAGTTCTATTTTTCTTAACTAATGGTTATGTTATGACTGTTATGATTGTTATGAACTAAAGGGAGTCACAAGGGGTCCCACCTACTAGTTATTATTTATTTATGACCCTTATTATGATTATTAATTTTCCCCCTAACTAAAGTTAGTTGAGTCTTTTAATTAACTTAACTAATGAGTTAGTTTAACTACTTCAACCATTTCTGACTTGTTAAAAGAAAAAGGAAAGGGAGGAACAAGAGGAGGATAGAAGCATAAGTATGCTAAGGTTTTCTCTTTGAGTTTATGTTGAGATAGTTCAATTTTCATTCATTCATATATTCATCACAGCCTAATTCTCCTTTGTGATAGTAGGGTCTTATTGTAGACAACAATATTCAGGGCCAAATCAAATCATTCAGACACTTGTTTTTCAGAGGTGTTAATCTATATTTGATAGTCTGTGTATACTTGTCTGTTTGTAAATTAATTTTCATGATTGATAAAGGCTATTGTGCAAAGTCAAGTGGGCAGAAATATGTGGCAAGATGATCCATCCTTTAGAGTTCAGTTTTGGTTTTCTGTCAAAGGTCCTTTTGTATGTTCCATCGGGGATGTCTAAGTTTGACTTTGATCCAAGATTTTTGTATGAGATTTTGTAAAGAAAATGACTCTTTGGTGAATTGGAATGAAATAAAGGATTGTTTTATGTCTCAACTATCTTGATTATCATCTTGGTGTCCTTACTTATGTTCTTACATGTATTTCAGCAACTGTTATATTCAGAAAATCACATAAAAAAGTGAATTTCCAACAAGCTTTTTGTTGATAAAAGACTAGCCTAAGCACTAGTAATTAATAATTGTGAGTTAGGATGTTATTTTTGTTGGCTATAAACATAGGGTGATATTCCCGTCTACTTTTCTTTAGCCAAGTAAAGTCTAAAAATTCTTGAGTAAGATCATTTCATATCTTTTCCTCAACACCCCTATGCTAGTCAAGGCCATGGTTTGTACCAGAACCCTAGCCAACAATCCAACTTTTCTTGGAAACCTAGTGCTACTCAAAATATAGGACCCCTTTTTCCTATAAATAGTTCACAACCAAAACTATCGTTTCTGGAAACACTACATCTGCAAGACTTGTCAATATTAGTGAACGATCTGATTTGTCATGATCTATGTTGGCCCCCCATGCCAACTAAGTTACCTTCAGATATTTTGGAATTTGAGGGCAAGCCTGTGTAATATACTAGATATAAAAAGTATGAAGAACATAAATAAAATGCTAGAAATGGCAGAATAACAGTAATATAACCAGCATAATCTCCACAATAACACATAAATGATATAAGAACAACAACAGAAATAACACTTTGATTTAGAAAGAAATGTTCACGGGCCTCTTCGAGGGGGAAACCTCTAGTCAAGCAATGCTCTATTACAATAATCTCCAATCTAGGGTTCTCATACCCTCGACTCCTATTTATACTAAATATGTCTATCAAAAGAAGCATCTAGAGGAAGATCCTTCTAGAAGCAAAAGCTTCTGTTAGGTCTTCTTACATTCGCCTTATTCTATTTTATTGAAAGGCCTTATTAATATTGACCTTTATTACATCCGAATATATTGTTCTTCCTATGTGCAGGTTAGGACCCTAAAATGTCTGCCCCCTTAAAAACAACCTTGTCCTCAAGGCTTGAGATGTGGAAACTACTGCAGAATGGTAGTTGGTTCCAAAGTGGCATCTGCTGGAGTTGTATCTTTCCACTAGACTAGCACTTCCTTGATGGTTCTCTGATGCAGGCGACGCTCGTGTTGGTCCAAAACTGCTTCTGGCTGTAGCCAAATGGATCCTTCTTTAGCTAACTTGGGAAGGTTGGTTTGAATTTGGCACCTAGTTCCAATCACCTTCTTTAATCATGAAACATGAAAAACGGGATGTAGCTTCAAATGATTGGGCAGAGCTAACTGATAGGATACTTGTCCCACACGCTTGAGAACTGTATAAGAACCATAAAATTTGGGCGCTAGCTTCTGACAATGCTCGGCCTTGAGGGAAGTTTGCTTGTAAGGTTGCAGTCACAGAAACACCTGATCCCCTTCTGCAAATTGATGTTCAGAGTGACCTTGATCTGCTTGTTGCTTCATGTGATTTTGTGACATGACCAAGTTCTCTTTGAGGGTATGGAGAATAGCCTCTCGAACTGTAAGTGTTTGGTCAACCGCCTAGACCTTCGAGGCACCCGGTAAGTATGAGAGAACTGAAGGTGGATTATGTCCATATACCACTTCAAAAGGAGTCATGCATGTATTTGTATGGTAGGAAGTGTTGTACCATAATTCAGCTAGGGGTAACCATTGAGCCCATTGATTTTTCTTTTCAGAGGCAAAACACCTCAGATATATTTCCAAACACTTTTTGACAACTTTCGTTTGACCATCAGTCTGGGGATGATAAGTTGTGCTGAGATGCAATTGGGTGCCCTGTAGCTTGAATATATCTTGCCAAAAATTTCTTATGAAATTTGGGTCACGATCAGAAACAATAGAGTGCGACATTCCATGAAGCTTGAAGACCTAGTCCATGAAAATTTGAGCCACCGTGGATGTTGTAAACGGGTGTTGAAGAGAGAAGAAATGAACATACTTGGAAAGGTGATCAACAACCACCATTATGAATGATTTATTTCCCGATTTGGGTAAGTTGGTAATAAAGTCCATAGAGATATTCTTCCAAATAGTAAGTGGAATTGGAAGCAGTTGTAGTGTGCATGGAGATTTGATTGTTTCTCCCTTGTTTCATTGACACACATCACATCCAGTGACAAAATTACGGATGTCCTGTTTCATACCATCCCAGAAAAAATAACGTTTGACCCTGTCATAGGTTTTGGTGAACCCGGAGTGCCCCGTTGTGGGTGTAGCATGAAGCTCAAAAAGTACCGTGGATTTAAGCTTTGATTGTTTACTTAAATACAAATGACCTTTGTATCAAATCTCATCATGGAGCCAAGAGTACCTTAGGGAAGCTATAGCATTGGACTGCAATTGCTAGATTAGATGCGAACTTTTGGGATCTTGTAGCCATTCCTGGCGAACGTCTTGGAGCCAATCTGGTACAATGAAGAAAAGAGAAAAAATGGATCCTTCGTCTTCATATTTTTGGGAAAGTGCATCCGCCACCACATTGTCTTTTCCTTTCTTGTAAATGATCTTGTAATCATATCCAAAGAGATTAGTCACCCATTTTTGTTGCTTCAGGGAGGAAATGTGTTGTTCCAGAAAATACTTGAGGCTTTGATGGTCTGTCTTAATTTGGAAACGTTTCCCCAATAGATAAGGGCGCCACAGATCAACAACATGTATAATAGCCAACATTTCCTTTTTATAGATGGATTTTCCTAGATTCCTTTTAGATAGTTGCTTGTTGGTAAAGGCCAAAGTTCGACCCTCTTGCATAAGGACAACATCAATTCCTTTCCTGGAGGCATCACATTCCAACACAAAGGTCTTTGTGAAATCAGGAAGGGCCATAACTGGAGTGGTGCACATGGCCATCTTCAAGGTTTGAAAAGTTTGAGCAGCGGCTGGAGTCCAAGTGAAAAAGTTCTTTTTTAGGAGAGCAGTGAGAGGTGCTGCAATCTTTTCATAATTATTAACAAACTTGCGATAATACCCTGTTAAGCCCAGAAATCCATGCAAGCTTTTGAGAGTCTTTGGGTGTGGCCAGTCTTGCATAGCTTCAGTCTTTTTCAGATCCACCCTCATGCCATCCTTTCCAACCATATGACCCAAGTATTCTACTTCTGAGGCACCAAAAGCACATTTATACTGTTTCAGGAAAAGTTGGTGTTGAGAGAGTATATGGAGAACTAGATCCACATGAGTAAGATGGTTTGTCCAGGTTTTTCTATAGATGAGGATATCATCAAAGAAAACTAAGAAAAAATGATGGAGAAAGGGACAGAATACATGATTCATGAGGCTTTGGAAGGTGGAGGGGGAATTACACAAGCCAAAGGGCATGACCAAAAACTCATGGTGGCACTCATGAGTTCTAAAGGAAGTCTTGGGAATGTCTGCCTCTTTCATATGTATTTGGTGATAGCTCGAGCGAAGATCAAGTTTAGTAAAGAATTGGGCACCACTCAATTCATCCAGGAGGTCATCAATGACAGGAATGTGAAATTTTTCTTTAATGGTCAGTTTGTTTAGGGCACGAATGTCAGGACACATTCGCCAAGAACCTTCTTTCTTCAGGACCATGACCACAGGAGAATATTAGGGGCTCGTACTAGTGCAGATAACACCTGCATTAAGGAGTTCCTAGACCATTTTCTCAATTTCATTTTTTTGTGAAAAGGGGTGGCGATACAGACGGATATTGGGAGGAAGGCTTCCAGGTACAAGGGGAATGGAATGATCATGAAAACCACAGGAAGGAGGGAGTCCTTGGGGAGTGGAAAATACCATTTGATGTTTAGAAAGGAGGGATTGGAGGTCTTGTGGCACCGAGGGTGTCTCTGTTGCTTGTATGGCATGGAGTTGGGCAATGACACCAGAATGAACTTTTTTGAGCAGGTTTTCCATGCGATGGGAACTAATGATCTCAGGTGAACTAACGATGATGCCTTGGAATTTATATTGGTGGCCCTCCTGGTCAAATTGCATGGTTAACTCCTTAAAATCCATGAGAATTGGACCCAAAGTCCTTAGCCAGTCTGCACCCAACACAATGTCACAACCGCCCATGTCGATAGAAAACATATGGGATTTTAGGTGGTAGTCACCGATTTGGAGACACACATTTTCACAACACCCTCCACATTTCATGGAACCACCATTGGCTATCATGATTTGGAAATTGTTGACGGCATGGATGTAGCAATGAGTCTCTTGGGCAATGCGGCAATGAATAAAATTATGGGTGCTTCCACTATCAACCAAAATGATGAAATTCCAATGCTTGATGTAACTGATTAACTTGAGGGTTTGGGGAGAGGAGAATCCAGTGAGAGCATTGAGGGAAATGACCGATTCTACTTCGGGAGGGTCTGAGGGAGGGTTTATGTCATTCATTTCAGGTGACTTAGACACAAGGGGAGTTTCAACATCCTCTTCTGAAATATCCTCGAAGATGGCCATAAAAATATTTTGTTCCTTACACTTGTGGCCCCGGAAATATTTGTCATCACAATTATAACAAAGGCCTTTGGGTTGGCATTCATCCATTTCGGCCCTGGTCAATTTTTGGATCTTTAGTGGGCCAGAGGGAGTAGTGGTATTTACGAGTTTAGGGCGAGGGATAAAGGAGGGTTTTCATTTTTGAGAAGATACAACCTATTGTGCTTCTTTAGCTCTTTTAGTATCCTCCACCCAACTCGAAGGTTCAGCCATGATGACATGGGCCCAAATCTCATCCTTGAGGCCACTAATAAAACACTCTCGAAAAAAAGCATCAGTCATGCCCTCTGTTCGAAAATCTAGGCCCTCAAAGGCAGCTATAAATTATTCCACTGTTCCCAATTGTTTCAACTTTGACAAATGGCCCAAATGGTTGGTGTCAATGTCAAAGCATTCATAAAGCTCAATCACAAATTGTGTCCAAGCAATAAACCCTTGATGGGAAGTTTTTCTCCATTGCCACCATTTCCAACTTTCTTGATCTAGATGGAGAACACCATACCGGAGTTTGGCCAAGTCATCTGTAATGCCGTATAAAGAGAAATAATGTTCCATTTGGGTTACCCAACTAGTGGGGTCAGAGCCATCAAATTTGGTCACATCCACCCGTGGAAGGCGTAGGTCACGTTGAAAGTGATGGTGCTGAAAGTTATGGGAATGAGAGGAATGTTTTCCATCAATATGTGGAGGTGAGTCAAAGGAAGGGTTATCCATAGGAATATTCAGTTTGGTGTAGAGTGATGAAAAGACAGATTCAAGCTGGATGGTCAGTTCTTGTTTGACTTCCTTCATTGAGGATTGCATGGTTGTATTTATGGTTTTATTGATGGAGGCAACATTGGCACTGAGTTGTTTCACTTCTTCTTGGGTCTCGATGAGACCAGATTGCAATGTGTTGAAGCGATATTCCAAGTCTTGGCTACGGGTATGGGCCATGAGGATGGGGGAACTGAAAAGGGGCGGGCAGGGTGAAGATATGAATCCAATGGAATAGGTCTCAAATAATGGTGAAAATTTTTCCAAACTCCGATCTGAAGAATACTGCAGAGATGAAATCCCCAAATTCTTAACCAGGAAGAAAAGTGTATTGATTTGGCAACCCGAACACAGTTGCGTGGAAATAGATCTTGTCTTTTTTAATTTGTTTAAGTTTCTGTCCCCCAAGGGTTCTACAGACAAGGGTTTTCCCTGTGCTATAGCTCTCTGATATATGTGCGGGGTCCAACAGTAGTACTCGGCCCAATTTCTCAGGGCACTAACTAAGGAGGATAGACCGTACCCTTAGTTGTACTACCCGACTACCCAAGTACTAAAGAGTATCTTCCCGAGTGTTGTTCTCGGTGGCACTATAGCATTCAGGCGAATGATCGGTTTATCTAAAGAGGGCTTCATGAAATCTAGGTCGATCTGTACACTGGTGTTGTCTGATGCGCTACCACTCAAAGGGGTACCAACAGGGGTTACAAGGGTGGCCAACAGATGTGTGCTTAAGAACCACTTGTATTTCCTGCGTTTATGAATCCCTCAACCGCGGGTTTATGTGAGTAATGACAGATCTCTATGGCTTAAAGATGCCAGAATACGTCTCTACCCTGGAAAAAAAATTACCCACAATTTCTACCAAGGAAAGTGCTCTGATACCATTTGTAATATACCAGATATAAAAAGTATGCAGAACATAAATAAAATGCTAGAAATGGAAAAATAACAGTAATATAACCAACATAATCTCCACAATAACACATAAATGATATAACACTACTATAAATAGATAGAATTTACGATGCCCTATTGTCGTATTCCCGACATTTGACGTCGCTCAACTTCCGCTTATGAGGGCTCAACAGGCATCGGAAAATCTCTCGCAACGTTGGACTATCATCGGTATTCCGACTCCCCTAATGTCTGACGACCGACGACCTTTAAAAATTTAATTTCAAAGGACAACCGGAAAAATACCGGCGAATATTACGATGCTATCTCGTTGACACGACCGATGAGCGTGTTGTAGTTCCGATGCTTTGCTGGGAGCATTTCCCATCAGAAGTCTGACCTACAGTAGTCGGAAGACTGACAGACCTGAATATTTAAAAAAAAAAAGTTTGTTGAAAAGAGGTGAGGCATTATTTTTCTCAAGTTCATAAAAGGCACAGAAGGTTTCTTCAACACTGACCAGCCCATTCCGGTTTCCAAATTCTACAAGATCCTGGAGAAAATCATCGGTTGGCTCAAGCTTCAACAAAGGCAGAGATGGATTGGTTGTTGCAATTGGAAATGGGGCAAAGAAATGGCATGGAATTTATCAAAAGATGATTCTATCAAGTAATAGGGCAAATAAATGGCATGGAATTTATCAACATTAGTCCCTCATGGCCGCGTAAATGTATTGTCCATGTTCATACCAAACCAAAATTTATTCACTTGTAGCACCTATGGGATTCACAAAATGGGTTTAGTAACTCTAATCATCTAGTCATACCATTTGTTGAAATTGGCCTCATTGAATGCAAAATTCTTAGTG
>ML806621.1:63365-78268 GCA_009831015.1 Picea engelmannii
TTTTTTGTTTTTGTTTTTTATTTTGTTATATTATATATAGTTATATTATATTATATATATATAATATATATAATATTATAATATAACTCGAGGGATCGTACAACCACACGAAAATGACCACACAAGGGAGCACTAGGAAAAAAGATGAGCCAAAGGAGTTCGCAAGATGGGCACCCAAACGCAACCCAAGGAAAGTTCGCAAGGTGGGTGCCCAAACGCAACTCAAGGCCAATTCGCAAGATGGGCACCCAAACGCATGAAGAGATGTAACGAAAACGACCACACAAGGGATCACCAGGCAAAAAGATGAGTCAGAGGATGGATAAGAACCAATTTGGGCTTGGAGGTAGATTTTTTAATACAACCTCGCCAAGGTTGGGCACTCGAATGCAACGCAAGGCGAGTTCGCAAGATGAGCGTCCAGATGCAAGGCGACTTTGCTATATCCTTTCCTCCTTTTTAGTCGTCTGGTGTTTCCTAGTGCTTATAGATCTGAAAGGCATACCGAGATGTTTTTATTTCACTTGTAAGGAGAGGTCTTGTCGAAGCTTCTTCTCTGTCATTCCCTGGACTTCCACATTCTCGGAGCGCCACATCGTATCCACATTCTCAGAGCACCCTCCACCATCGGATCTAGAGAATTGGGAAGAGCCCCATGCTTTGTAATTTTATGTTGAATTGGAATCCATTTCTTTCATTTGAAGCTGGGAATCTCTTGTAGGTTTCAAAGTGGGTATCTTCACCTGAGGTTGGAAGCAGTATTTTCTAGCTGCATTGACATTAGGCTGGGAGAATGGCCAATCCACATGGTTATCCAAAAAAAGGTTCCTTATGTGAAAACTTTGATCTTAGAAGATAAATTTGTAGGTGTGAAACGTACTATGGTAGTGCCTAAGAATGCCTTTCTCTGTATGTAAGGAATTGGGAGGGTTGGAGGAAAGACTGGGAGCACAAAAAATATTAAGGAAATGTAGGTGATATTAAAGTCTCGAAACTGGGCATCGTACTTCTGACGACCTTAGAGCACGTCGAAAATCTGACTTTATTGGGACTAATTAAAAAAAAAAACAATAAAATTTCTTTTTTTTAATTTTTTTTCGAAAAAAAAATTGATTTTATCACAATCGTCGTAATAGTTCGTCGATTTTTTAGCCTATATGTAATAGTGTAAGAACAACAACAGAAATAGCACTTTGACTCATAAAGAAATGTTCACGAGCATCTTTGAGGGGTCAACCTCTAGTCAAGCAGTGCTCTATTACAATAATCTCCAAGCTAGGGTTCTCATACCCTGAACTCTTGTTTATACTAAATATGTCTATCAAAAGAAACATCTAGTGGAAGATCCTTCTAGAAGCGAAAGCTTCTATTAGGTCTTCTTACATCCATCTTATTCTATTTTATTGAAAGGACTTATTAATATTGACCTTTATTACATCTGAATATATTGCTCTACCTATGTGCAGGTTAGGACCCTAACAGCCTGGCGAAGATCCAGGTGATCATGTGACGACTTTTCATTTATGGTGCTCGTCAAACTTGTTGAAGGACAACTTTGTCCAGTTGCACCTTTTTCAATGCACTCTTATACAGGGTTCTGCGAAATGGTATATTGAGCTCGATGGATCGAGGTACTATTAATTCAATGACTTGGAAATGGTCTTCTTGAACCATTTCCAGTTACCTGTGAGATACGATGTCGGCGCCGAATTGCTGGATAACTTTGAGAAAACCAAGGATGACCATATCTCTAATCATATCCGAGAATGGAGACGTCAAAATAGCTTAATTAAGGTCAAGGTCCATCCTGCTTTCTTGCTTGAGTGTTTCTTGAAGTCTTTGGTGCCCTGCGTATCCAAGGACGTAACAACTTCCTGAGTGTTTTCAGAAGAGGAGGTGATTATGAGAGCCCAAAAACTTGAACTGATATACTCTCAGTCTGGCATGCTCTATGAGATATTTCCAAAAGCATCGTGGTCTACTCTCGATAAGGCCAAGAAAAAGTATGGACCTATTGTCGAATCAATTGAAACAATTGTCGATACAACAAACTATGGCCAGCTAGACTCTGAGTTCAGTTGTTCCCCCTATCTAGATGTCAGATGTACAGAGTGTGCAGTCAACGAATCCCAATGACAACCAACAGCCTGATGGAAAGAAGAAACGTCGAAATAATAAGGGTAAAGGGGATAAAAAGACTACCAATAATGTTGGCGGGGGGAAAATGGAGAAGAATAAGTTGAAGTATTCATTTAATCTCTACACGGAAGACCACCCGACTCATATGTGTGCTTGGATTTCTGAAGCCCAGAAGCTATTACCACAACAACAACCTGTTGTGCTAACAAACTCTTTTCCACAAGGGAAAAACATGGCTCAGGCTTCAACATCCATGAGCGCGGCAATGGGTATTCAAAGACCCCTCGTGCCTACCAATAACAACTTGGTCCCAACTATTTACATGATGAATGAAAAGGATAATTTAGTGACCAGGGGCCGAGACTACGAAATGTTGGAATCCGCCGATAAGGGCAAGGAAGCCACTAATCCACTGACTCCTCTCCAAATTGAGAAGGCGGTGGGTGAAATGATGAATCACATCCCTAAAGGTGTGTTTAAGAAGGATTCTCATAATCTGAACACAAGGGTCGCCCATAACTACTCTATTGTAGAGGATCTGACACAGACCCCTTGCGCGATGTCTTATTTGGAAGTCCTCCAGAGTTTCCCCTCGCAGAGAAAATCTCTGTTATCCTCCTTGGGAGTGGGAGAGACTTGTAACCCAAGAGTGATCATTTTCAATCCAACTGACTTAAAACCTTGTCTTCCTCGCCATTTTTCCTTTTATATAGTAGTGCCTTACATATTCTGTATGGTGGTGGATGAGGGTGGCTCCACTTGCGTGATGTCGTTGGCATGTTGGAAGGCCATTGGCCAGATTGAGTTGTCTTTGTCGCCTACTGTTGGCACAGGGGCAGACCTAGGGTTCAACATGATAACAACATACCAACAAAGCCCTAGCTACTGGCCCTTTCAGCAACACCTGTGAAGCAGATGCAGTCTCACCCGAAGCAGCTATGAGCGGGTTGCAAGGCAGAGATGTCTACAACCAGGGGAATATAAAGTGAATCCAGTACAACAGAAACTCACTATGCATATAACACTTATCAAGCTAGATGTATTCTACACAGTTATAGATCTAATCTAACATAGTAATGCACATAACAATATAATAGTGACAGAGATCAAAGTATCAATCACACACACAACACAAGATATACGTGGTTCACCCTCTCTCTAGGGCTATGTCCATAGAACTGTGCTTATGATTTATTAAGGTAAAGAATACAGTTCTTGTATGTGCTCTTAGCTAGTAGATCTTCTTGCTTCTCTTTCTTCCTCTCCCCTTCTTGTGCACCCAGCAACAGGATTTGACCTTCACACACAGCTGAAGATCTTACAATACCAGAAGGCTCTCTCTCTCAGCACTTCTCTCTCAAAATACAATAATCTCTCACAACAACAATAAAGCTAGATCAACAATAATATCGTACCAACCCGACCTAGTTCCTCTTGACCATTATTTATACATTACAATACCTCACTAACAGCCCTAGGCCAAAAACTAAGTGCAAAAACCCTAGATACCAAAACCCTAGGTGTCTAAAACCCTAGGTCAACTTGACCCACTTTTTCCAGGCTTCGCCAGGCCATTTTTCCTTCCTTCTCACGTGGTGCTCCAAAGCATCCAACGCTGGATTTTTTCACTTGCTGAGTTGTCCTTGATCCATCTTCCTTGTTGATCTGTCATCCTCGATCTCCTCGTCTAATGACTTGATTTTCCTCAATTCTCTCCATCTTTTCTGCTCTTTTGCTCACTTCGACCCAGTGACAGTCACTGTGTCTCACGTGAAGCTCTCTTTTTACCTTTTCTTCCTTGTTCTTCACTTCCTTCCATACCCAAGGGCCAACAATCCCCCAACACTCACCTGTGACTCGTCCCGAGGCACTTCGAATCTAATTCCTCTATTTTTCTTCATCCTTAGACTGCGCAGTGTAGCCTTTACTTTCTACTTTATGCCTCCATCCCATCCTTGTGCATACTGTCTTTTCTGTGTCTGGTACCCATTTTCAACTGCACCTGTTACCTGGACCCTTTTTCTCATGATTTTACTGAGAGTTGTGAGACAACTAGTTTTCATAGTACAACTTCAGTCGACTCCCATTCACCAATCCTTCCTTCCACTCTCTGTTCAATGTCTTCATTTGCGCAGTTCCTCCTTCGGTAACATAGGCGATCTCATCTAGTCTGAGCCAATGCATTCTGAACTTCCAAGGGTGTTTCAGGAATTTACTGTCATATACCAGTACTAAATCACCTTGTTTGAATGCCTTCTTCTTGATGTTCCTATCATGATAAGCCTTCTCTCGTTCCTTCTGAACCTGCTGGTGGAATCCTGAAATGAATCTATCTTCTTCCAGTTCAACCAAATATGCAAGCCTCTCGTGAACAACACCAATATCATCCATGTGTTGACACAGGAGCAGACCCAAGGTTCACTCCAAGAGCACACCAACAAGCCCTAGCTACTGGCCCTTTCGGCAACACCTACGAAGTAGATGCAGTCTAACCTAAAGAAGCTATGAGGGTGTTGTAGGACAGAGATGTCTACAACAAGGGGAATATTAAGTGGATCCAGTACAATAACAACTCATTATGCATCTAACACTTATCAAGATAGATCTATTCTGCACAATTATAGATTTGATCTAACACAGCAATGCAAATAACAATATAACAGTGACAAAGATCAAAGTATCAATCACACACACAACACAAGATATACGTGGTTCACCCTCTCTCTAGGGCTACGTCCAGAGAACTGTGCTTATGATTTATTAATGTAAAGCATACAGTTCTTGGCTGCGTTCTTAGCTAGCAGATCTTCTTTCTTCTCTCTCTTTCTCTCCCCTTCCTGTGCACCCAGCTACAGGATCTAACCTTCGCACATAGTTGAAGATATTACAATACCAGAAGGATCTCTCTCTTAGCACTTCTCTCTCACAATACAATAATCTCTTGCAACAACAATAGAGCTAGATCAACAATAATATCGTACCAACCCGACCCAGGTCCTCTTGACCTTTATTTATACATTACAATACCTCACCGATATCCTTAGGCTGAAACTTAAGTGACAAAACCCTAGATACCAAAACCCTAGGTGTCTAAAACCCTAGGTCAACTTGACCCACTTTTTCTAGGCTTCACAAGGTTCTTTTTCCTTCCTTCTCACGTGGTGCTCCAAAGAATCCAATGGTGGATTTTTCCACTTGCTGAGTTGTCCTTGATCCATCTTCCTTGTTGATCTATCATCCTCAATATCCTCATCTAACGAATTTCTTTTCCTCACTTCGCTCCATCTTTTCTTCTTTTTTGCTTACTTCGACCAGTGACAGTCCCTATGTCTCCCACGAAGCTCTCTTTTTACCTTTTCTTCCTTGTTCTTCACTTCCTTAAATACCCAAGGGCCAAAAGGCCCCCAACACTCACTTGTGACTTATCCTGAGGCACTTCGGATCTGATTCCTCTATTTTTCTTCGTCCTTAGACTGCACAGTGCAGCCTTTGCTTTCTTATTTATGCTTCCATCCCATCCTTGTGAAGACTGTATTTTCTATGTCTGGTACCTAGTTTCAACTACACCTGTTACCTGGACCCTTTTTCTCATGCTTTTACTAAGAGTTGCGAGGTAGTTGGTTGTCATAGTACAACTTCAACCGACTCCCATTCACTAATCCTTCCTTCCACTCTCTGTTCAATGTCTTCAGTTGCGCAGCTCCTCCTTCGGTAACATAGGCGATCTCATATGGTCCGATCCAATGCGTTCTGAACTTCCCAGGGTTTTTCAGGAATTTACTGTCATATACCAGTACTAAATCACCTTGCTTGAAGGCCTTCTTCTTGATGTGCCTGTCATGATTATCCTTCTCTTGTTCCTTCTGAACCTGCTGGTGGAATCCTGCAATGAATCTGTCTTCTTCTAGTTCAACCAACTGTGCAAGCCTCTTGCGAACAGTGTCAGTATCATCCATGTTTGTAAACGCAACAATTCTTAAGCTTGGTACCAAGTATTCCATCAGGACAACAGCTTCAAGACCATAAACCAACTTGAAGGGGGTCTGCATTGTTAATTTCTTGCAAGTGGTTCTATAGGCCCATAGTACTGCACGTACTCTTAAATCCCAACCATCCCTATTCACACTGCAAATATTTGTTAATGTTGTCTCCAAGATTTTGTTGAATGCTTCAACTGTCCCATTTGCTTATGGATGGTATGGCGTACTCTTCTGATGGTGGACTGCAAATTCCTCAGTCAAGGCTTCAACTATCTTATTGATGAAGTGTGTGCCTTGATCACTCATAAGGACCTTGGGGCATCCAAACCTGGTTATGATGACAACAAATATAAAGCACGCAACTGTAGTTTCACTATAGTCCTTAACTACTCTAGCTTCAACCCATCTGGTTAATTATTCAGTCACAGTAATGATATACATTGCTCCTATGCATTTTCCTAGTGGGTTTATAGGTCCCACGAAGTCAATAGCCCACTTTTCAAATGCTTGTAGGGTCATCTGTGGTGCTAATGTAATTTCTTCGCATCTCGATGGTTTCCCAAATCACTGGCACACATCGTAGGATATAGCATAATCTTTTTCATCTCTGTGTAAGGTAAGCCACCAAAGGCCAACTCACAGAACCTTATGCGTAGTTTCTTTCCCTACATAATGTCCTCCTGTAATTCCCTCGTGAGATTCTTCGAGGATCAATGGTCGCTATGTCTCCATAACGCATCTCCTTAGTATCTCATTAGGTCCCATCTTTTATAGCTGACCAATGATTAGTGAAAAATCTACAGCGTGCTCCACTAGTTGTTTCTTCTAGGGAATTGTATACTCACTAGGTGCCATTCCTGTTGACAGGAATTGGACTATGTTTTCGAAGTGGTCATCAATATTTCTAATGGAGATCAAATTTGCATCCGACAGTGTATCTTGCAAAATGGTGGGTTCTTCACCATGTTCCAACCTTGATAAGTGGTCAACGCCCTTGTTCATTCTTCTTGGCTTAACGATGATCTCAAAATCATATTCTTGAAATAACAGAAGCCATCTTCATATTCGCCCCCCCAACACTAGCTTGTTGACTAGGTACTTCAGTGTGGAGTGATCTGTGAACATTTTAAAGTGTCCTCCCAATAAGTAGTGGCAGAATTTTTGCAGCACGTACACCATGGCTAATCCTTCTCTCTCTGTAGTGGTGTAAATTATTTCAGCTATAGATAGCTTCGTGCTAGAAAAAGCTAACGGATGGTCGATATCCCCTTCTCCGGGTTATGCCAATACTGCTCCTAATGCAATAGAATACGCATCAACATGCACATGAAATTCTTTTCTCCAATCTAGGAAAACTAGAATGGGCGCAGTGACCATGTTTTGTTTGAGTGTGTCAAAGCTTTGTTGGAATTCATCTGTCCAACCAAACTGGCAGTCCTTTTTCAACAGCTTCTCCATTGGGGTTGTAATTTGGGCATAGCCTTTAATGAATTTCCTATAATAGCTAGTATGTCCTAGCATAGTGCGCAGTTGTTTGACTGAAGTAGGAGGTAACAAGTCAACTATAATTTCAATTTTTGATGGATCAATCTGCAATCCCTGCTTGCATACAATATGGCCTAATAGAACTCCAAATGGTGAGAAGAAGATGCACTTCTTCAGATTTAAAGAAATTTGACACTGCCTGCACTTATCCAACATTAGCCTTAGACATTCAATATGAATTTTTAACAAACTAAACACAGTCCAGTCATCAAAATAGGCTTCTAAAAATTTATGCAAAAATTATTTGAACACTTCGACCACCACCCTGGAAAATATGGTTGGGGCATTCTTCAGTCCGAATGGCATTATTGTATATTGGTAGGATCCCCATTCTGTGGCAAACATGGTATTTTGGTGGTCCTCTTTAACAATCTGGATCTAATGGTATCCTGAAAATCCATCTATAAAAGAATATACCTCCTGGCCTCCCACATTGTCTAATACTTCATCAGTGAATGGTGTAGGGAAAGGGTCATGTAGACATGCATCATTCAACTTCCTGAGGTCCACGCATATCCTGATTTCTCCTATCTTCTTGTCTTGTACCACCATAGGGCTGATCCACTCTGACTCTTCGACAGGTTCAATAATCCCTGCTTCCATCATTCTGTCGAGCTCAATCTTCACTTTTTCCTTGTATTCTGGGTTCAATCTGTGGGGTATTTTCTTCACTGGCTTCGCATATGGTTTCAAAGGTATTCTCATATCTCCCATAGGTCCTTTGATACCCTTCATATCAGTGAACTTCGTTGGGAACAAGTCCTGATATTCATGCAACAATTCTGTAATCTTGTCAATGGTAGCAGCATCCCAATAATCTCTGACATTGGCAAGCTTCGGTGTCTCCTCTATTCCAATATTGACCTTTTTTATCTTGATCGGCTGCCCAATAAATGGTAGCTCAATTCCTGGTCCTTTCACATCTCTTTGGCCTTCTATTTCAGTGATGTTTACCTTCCTGGGATCATCATCGTCTGCATTGATGTTGTAGCAAGTCTGTAATTTCTGGAGAGGTGCAGTCCATTCGTCCTCTTCTTGTTCATAGGGAGGCTAGATGCCTCTTCAAATACCTTCTATCTCACAATCAGTAATTCTTGGTCTACTGAAGGATATTCACTTTCAAATAAAAATGTGGTTACAAAATTATGAGTCATACCTTCCCAATCTGCAGTGATAAGACGCAGCTTCGCTTGAAGGTACCAATTGATAGGGGTTGTGTCCAGCGTGTTAATGAATCTGTGCACCCATTGTTCTTGAGGAATGTCACTCCAGGCCTCTTCGCAGCTTCGCACATGGTCCTTTGGGAAACTTCTACCGGTATACCTTACTTCGTAACTTACTGCTTGGGCTGAGAACCGCGTTGTCATCAAGGTTTGACATTGTTTCCAATATGTGATCTTACTTTTGTGCGTCCCCCACCATCTTGTTGGTGTGGCTTTCAAGGCCTCATCCATTTCCAACAATCATTGTTGTGGTGGTACACTTGTTTCAAAATATGATAGGAAGGTTTCTAAGGGGTTCAGGCCATCAAATGTGGGTAAATTACTCACTGTTGTGTCGATCCAATGAACTTCTCTGGTTAATCTAGCACATCTTCTAGTAGATACTTCATACATCTGGTTCTACCAGTTCTCCAGTGCTTCTTTTGAATCTAATGAGCATGCACTGTCACTTCGCCAGCTCAGATTCCCATCAACTGTAGGGTTGATGTAATCTTGTTTTCTGGTTGTTAGTTTGTAGATATTTTCCAATTCATATATGTGGTCTTATTCTCTGATGGGCTCTATGTAATGCAGACCCTCATCTAGATCTAAGGGTGAAATGACCCAAAGGCCATCTCTTTCAAATGTCATATGTTTTTTCTTTAAATCAACAATAGTAGAATTGTTGAAGGCCCAATCAATTCCTAACAATGCAGGGTAAGGGTAGCTATCATCAACAATTTCAATTACCTCAAAATATGCAAAGGTTCTAACTCCGTCGATGTCCATAGGGACATGCTCCAATCGTCCAAATGGGCTAACATCTTGTTGATTGGCCATGCAAAGCCTGATAGGAGAATAGATCATCTTGGGTTTCCCCATCAGTGCCCACGTTTTCTTCGTCATGACATTAACTTCTGACCCTAAGTCAAGGACCACGTAGTCTATATCATACTCTCCTATCTGAGAATTCTAGTCTAATTCTTTATTTGTCCTTCTCTTCTTACCAATTTGGTGTACTTCCCTAGTCAATAAAGGGTCTACATTTCCTAGCTCATACTACCTAATTAAGTTCTGTAGCTCTGGCACAACATTCTCATCCTGAATTAACTTAAGACAAGTGTACAAAAATTCAATGAGCTCACTTACCTCTTTTCCTTCTTTTGGCGAAGCCGACTGATCAAATGCCTGAGGCATTCCATATTCTCTTACTTCTGGTCTTTTTTTTTATTAAGAACCTTGGTCTCCCTTGAACTCTTGTCTTGCCTCCTCGAATATTTGTCTTTCTTTCTTTGCATCAAAATTTTGAGTCTTCTCTGCAGCTTTCCTTATACCTAAGTCTTCTATGATCTTTCCTTGGGTCATTCTATCTTCTCCTATAGCAGCACCTCCTCGAGTAATAACAACAAATCTAGAGTCTGCTCTGTGAGGTTCAGCATATATTAGTTGCACTTGTGGGTTATTTTGAGGTCCTCATCTTTCCTGAAGCTTAGCTAGCAGCACAGGATAGTCCTCAATGACATGCTCGAAGGATTTGTAATAGCTGCAAGTGGTACAAGGGTTCTGAAATTCCCTTGCTAGATGTCCTGGCTGTGAGCAGTTAGAACAAATTACTTGTCCTCGGCCTTGGCCCATACCTCCTGGAGAGTTATACTACATAGTGTTTCCTTCCTGATGTACTTCACCTTGAATCTTATATATGTCTCTTGATCTTTCATGCATGATATCATAAGCTCTAAAATATCTATCATCATGCCCTACTGACTTACAGAATGTGCAATACAAGTTTGTGTGTTCCTGAACGTATTTTTGCATGTAATAGCACTCACCAGGGCGATGTCGATTTCTGCATACTTCGCACTAGGGTAATGTGACTTACTTCAAAGGGCTTGGAGCTCCAGAAGCCAAGTATTCATGGAATAGGGGATAGTGCTCCTTGTCATGGCCTTCTAATTCGCATATGATATACCAGATGTATTCCCTCTTCTCTTTTCCCTTGTCCTTCTTCATGTCTTCAACCTGCAAAGACAAACTAGTTAACTGACTCATGATCTGGCTCATACTTGAGCTAGATTCTCCCATAGGGGTTGATTCAAGTTTTATAGAAATCTCCAAGGCTTCTTCCTATGAAGAAATCTTCTGCTACATCAAGGGAACTATGATGTGTGGTAATAGGGCAGCGATGAACCACTCTTTGTTCTGCTCATCCGGGATCTTAAAATTCAATTGACATGTTAGGGTCTTGAATCTCTAATCGAACTCCTAGACAGGTTCAGCTACCTTCTGCTTGATCTCCTTTAGCTCTATAATACATTGTGACTCTGACTTAGGTTTCTTAAACTCTACAATTAGTGCATTCTTGATCTCATTTAGTGGCTTAGGCTGCGCAAGTCCTTGGACAAGCTTCATATAACAGCTCAACACGCGATCCCTCAGTGTAGTGCTAAACTGGTTTCTTTTAACAGTGTCATCGGTGACATTTTTAATGTTCCATACGGCCTCGCACAGGAACTAGTGTTGATCAAGATCTTCAGATCCATCTCCTTTAAATATAGGGAGCCTCATATCATCTGCCATGGAGCTGCTTAGGTTTCTTGTTTGAGTAGATGTTGAATTTCTAGTAATAGTGCTCTGAGGACTCTAGTGCTTCTGAATATTCTGATTACTTAGTATTTCTGAAATAACAAGAGGAATGATATTACTTACTTCAGTGGTCTACGCAGTTCTTGATGTTTTTGGCTCATCCCGACAAAGTTTTTCAATAGCTTCTTCCTCTTCCCTAGTGGGTTATGAGTGCTCTTCGTCTGTAAGATATGCCTCTTCTCCACTGTAGAAACCCTCTTCCCCGTAGTATTGCTTAACCAGGTTCTCAAGGTGAATCTATCGAAATTATCTCCCACTGCACATATGTCCAACTTTTGTGTCGTTGTCACTGTCTGAATTCCTAAACATTAGCCTTTTCAGATCCAACTGGTCTACTGTATCTTCAAGATGTGGTTTTCATGCAAGATCATCTTGACTCTTAACTTTAGAAAATGAAAAAATTTCCCTTTAGGTCCTTTGAAAAAGCATCTCTCGGCTTGGCTATATGATTCTACTCTGTCAACAACAAACTCAGTGATATACCCTCCAATGGTGCTATCAAACCAGTGATCTACTCCTCGGGATATGACATTATCAACTCTCTTAACCTTCTATATAAACGCCAATGTCCACACCATAAGAGGTCTAGATCTGATCTCGAACTGGGTATCAACTAACCTAGCCAACCACTCATGTAGCTCCTGATGGATTCCTCCAAAGAAGATCTCGTGAATGTCGATGAAGATGTATCTTTGTAGCCAATCTTCAGTACTCAGCGTAGGGTTCTTGTTTTGGGCTTCCACGAAGTCCCTCCCTTGATCCTCTATCCACTTATGAATCTCTGTCTTCGATGGGAACCACCTTGACATTCCCTTACACAGATTCCTGTCCCAGTGACGGAACCATTTGTTGGCACAGGGGCAGACCCAAGGTTCAACGCGATAACAACATACCAACAAAGCCCTAGCTACTGGCCCTTTCGGAAACACCTGCGAAGCAGATGTAGTCTCACCCGAATCATTTATGAGTGGGTTGCAGGAAAGATACACCTTCAACCAGGGGAATATAAAGTGGATCCAGTACAACAACAAATCACTATGCATCTAACACTTATCAAGCTAGATCTATTCTGCACAGTTATAGATATGATCTAACACAGTAATGCACATAACAATATAATAGTGACAGAGGTAAAAGTATCAATCACACACACAACACAAGATATACGTGGTTCACCCTCTCTCTAGGGTTACATCCACAAAACTATGCTTTTGATTTATTAAGGTAAAGCATACAGTTCTTGTCTGTGCTCTTAGCTAGCAGATCTTATTTCTTCTCTTTCTTCCTCTCCCCTTCCTGTGCACCCAGCTACATGATTTGACCTTCACACACAGCTGAAGATCTTATAATACCAGAAGGCTCTCTCTCAGTACTTCTCTCTCAAAATACAATAATCTCTTGCAACAAAAATAGAGCTAGATCAACAACAATATCATATCAACCCACTTTCGGCTTGCTTTCCCGCACTTCCCTCCATATTTTATTCTCTTTTGCTCACTTCGACCCAGTGACAGTCACTGTGTCTCCTTTGAAGCTCACTTTTTACCTTTTCTTCCTTGTTCTTCGCTTCCTTCCAACCCAATACGGCTTTCTTTTCTGCACTCTGCTCCATTTTTTATGCTATTTTTCTCACTTCAACCCAATGACAGTCATTGTGTCTCCCGCGAAGCTCGCTTTTTACCTTTTCCTCCTTGTTCTTCGCTTCCTTCCATACCCAAGGGACAACACCTACATTGCTTACGACATTTGAAGGTCAGTCGTTTAGACCACATGGAATTATTCCTTCCTTCCCCATGCAATTGGGAGGTAAAACTGTGTGTGTCGAAGTTGAAGTGGTCGATGCACCTCTTGACTAGAATTTGTTGTTGGGAAGGAGTTGGACTTATGCGATGCATGATGTGGTTGCTACGATTTTTCGGGTCTTGTGTTTTCCACACGAGGGTCGGATTGTGACCATTAACCAGTTGTCTTTCTCTCATCCTAACCCTTCATCGGGGGCTTCCACGGTCCCAATGATTGATAATCCGCAGCCTAGAATTGTCAACTTAGGTGCTGGTTTGTTTCCATCGTTGATGGAAACTTTTTATTACCCGTCACCTTCCAGCAATGTAAGTCTTGTATCAGTTGTTCCCGACCAGTCGAGGGCTGCAATTTTGCAATTTTCGTCATTTCAAACAAGCTACTTTGACGATACGTGGAATCTAACTTCCCCATCGATGTCAATGGAAGGGATAGGGAATTGTGGCATGGTCATGCCCTTATCCATGGCTGAGGTTGTGTACACCATTGTCCACTGGACTTCGGCCAACCCTGATTCGACTCCTTCACAAGAGTTAGATCTAGTTCTCGAGCCTACCTGGGCTCAAGATTCTCTTGTCGTTCAATATCCTTTAGACTTGGTCTTGCCCTCTGACGAGGAAATTCTCGAGGCAATGACTGGTCCCGGCAGACCTTGGGACGATCTACATCATAGATCTTACTTTCTTCCTGAGTTAAGGAGAATAGAAGCAGGAGAATATGTTTTGACCATGAATGGAGATAACCCTTGTCCTTGTTGGATTACTGAGAGAGGGGGTGAATCAGTAATAATGTAATTATAATCCTTTTTCTTCAAATGTTATATCAATGTAGAATTATTATCCAATAATGAGCAGTAATAAATAAATAATCACACACATGCATAGTACACCAGTGTTTTACGTGGAAACCCAAATCGGGAGAAAACCATGAAATGCTTTTTCTTATATGTCTTGAAGAATTACATTCATCTTAAGCACCAACTTCCTTTTTTTTCCAGCTGCAACTGGAAGGAGGCTCCAACCTCCTAGTTTCTCAGGCTACAACCTAAGGGAAGCTCCAACTCCCCAAATCTTTGGCTACAACCAGAAGGAGGCTAAAACCCCCAATGTTCTCCAGATTCAACCGGAAGGTGGCTACAACCACTTGTCCTTGCCCTGTCCTACCACCCTGAAGTAGAAGTAGAATGATGGAACCACTATCACACTATCACTGTGAGATATACCGCTGTAAACCTGTACCAATAAATCTGAACCATGCATCAACAAGTAATCAACCTGTACCATAAACAAGTGCATCAACCATGCACCAACCTATAATCGATCTGTACCATAAACAAGTAAATCAACCATGCACCAACCTGTAATCAACCTGTACCATAAACAAGTGCGTCAACCATGCACAATCTGTAATCAACCTGTACCATAAACAAGTGCATCAACCATGCACAATCTTGTAATCAACTTGTAACATAAATAAGTGCATCCAACCATGTACCAAGTATGTACCAATCATGTGTCAACTACTCATCAACTATGACTCGTCAATATGTACCAACATCATCAACTATACACCTCATGTATGTGCCAACTCATCA
>ML806621.1:79528-113343 GCA_009831015.1 Picea engelmannii
CCATATTTACTTCTTATCAACCATGACAAAACAATAATGAGTCATATTTACATAAAACACTATTGGGTCCATTACCCAAACCTTTGTGCTACGGGTCTTTCTTCAAGGGTTGACATCAATGACAACCAACCTTAATCAACAATCCTATCAATCCTCTGGAAACACACCAAGTTTATTTCAAGGGTAATATGGCAAGCATTATTGCAACGATTCCAATCGATATCTCCAAAATCCCTGGCTTTGTGGAGAATGTTTTTGTCAGAGCGGATTACTCCCCCAAAGAAATTCAAACTTACATCGAGTTATTCAAAGAATTCCATGAAGTTTTTCCTCTTATTACAAGGAAACAACAGGCATCGACCCATGAATTGTCGAGCATGAAATTACGAATTACCCTAATGCCAAACTATTTCGACAAAAGATTCATCCGACAAATCCTCGAAAAGTGGCAATAATCAAGGAAAAAGTAGAAAAATTGCTCAAAGTTGGTTTTATCTACCCTGTACAGTTCATGAAATGGGTGTCAAACTGAGTTCTGGTTAACACGAAATAGGGAACAATTCATGTGTATATGGACTTCCTTGATTTGAATAAGGCATGTCTGGAAGACAATTTCCCTACCCCATTTATCGATCAGATTGTCAATGAATGCACAGGCTGTGAGGTATTTTTATTCATGGATGGTTTCTCAGGATACAATCAGATTCAAATCAAACCTGAGGACCAACATAAAATGGCTTTTATTTTTCCTTGGGGTACCTTCGCATATCGTAAAATTCCTTTTGGCCTAAATAATGTTGGAGCTACCTTTTAGCAGGCCATGTCATTTTCTTTTCACGACCTTAGACACATAATCGAGGCATACCTTGATGATCTAGCATCAAGCTCTCACAAGAGGTTTGATCATCCTTCCCATCTTCGACTAATCTTTGAACGATGTGTCTACTATCAGATTCGCCTGAATCCTAACAAGTGCAGTTTTTGCATGAAATCAAGTCATCTCTTAGGTTTTATTGTATCGACAATAGGGATCACGGTCGATCCTCTCAAGGTTGAGGCGATAGTTCAATTTCCTCCCCCATGCATGATACCCTAGCTTCAAGGCTTACAAAGGAAAGCGAATTTTATGTAGCTTGCAAATTACATTGAGATCACTAAAGGTTTTATGTGTGTTTTAAAAAAAGGGTCCCATTCTGTTGGGATGAAGCTACTCAGTGCTCCTTTGAAGCGTTGAAACACGCTCTGACGTCTGCCCCTCTGCTCCGGCCTCCTGATTATAATTTATATTTCTTTTTGTATTTGGCTGCTGCAGAGTTGACCATCGGCATGGTCTTGGTTCAAGAAGATGATATGATCGAGGAGAACATTATATATTACCTTAGTCGAGGCTTTGTTTGACTGGAACTCAATTATTTTGACGTTGAGAAACTTGCTTTGGTAGTTGTTCACTCTATCCAACAATTCCGTCATTACATTTTTCTTCGCAAGACCACTGTCATTGTCGTCATGAACCCTTTCCAATATGTGTTAAAACGATGGGTCATTGGTAGAAAGATCAGTATATGGATAGTCATCTTATAAGAATTTGACTTGGATTTTGTTTCTACGAAATCCAAAAAGTCATTGGTCTTTGTCGAACTCATTTCAGAACTTCCAGTCGAGTCTAGTGATATCATGCCCGAAGAGTCACCTATTAACAAAGATCTTTTTCTAATTGCATCTTCGAACCCCTGGTATGGAGATATACTTGTGTACCTCCAGACTCTAAAGTTCCCTGCTTCTACTTCCCATAATGAGCATCGACGAATTCGGCATCAGGCGCGAAATTACCTTATCCTCGATGACACGTTGTATCGTTGAGGTATAGATTGCATTCTTTGGCGATGTCCTACCCATGAAGAGGTAGAGCTCATTTTGAATGACTGTCACACTAGAGCATGTGGAGGTCATTTGTCTGGGTTGGAAACATCCCAAAATATTCTACATGTAGGTTACTTTTGGCCCTCATTAATCAAGGATGGTGTGGAAGCGATCAAGAAGTGCCACCTATGCCAAATATTCTATCGGAAGATGTAGCACATCATGCTCCTATGTTTCCAGTCATTGTTGTTGGTACTTTCACCAAGTGGGGGATTGAATTTACTAGATGTCACTTGGCTTCAGCCCGGGGGCATCATTATATCATTGTAGCAGTATACTACTTCACAAAGTGGGTCAAATCTATGCCAATGTTCAACAATGATGGCGAAACACCGACTCTTTTCATCTTTAATCAGATAGTAGCAAGGTTTAGGATCCCGAAGGAGATTTTCACTGACCATGGAAATCACTTCCATACAAAAATGATGACTGAATTAAAGTCAAAGTTCGGGTTCAAATAGGAACGTTAATCACCTTATTACCTGCAAGAGAATGGTCAAGTTGAAGCTGTGAATAAGTCTCTCAAGACTATTTTTTAGTGAACGCTCAATTCTGCCAAGTCAAATTGGAATTTGAATTTATATTCAACATTGTGGGCCTATTGAACGTCTATGAAGACTACCATCGATTTTTCACCTTTTCAACTCGTATACGAGCTGGAAGCAGTCTTACCTATCGAGTGTCAGATTCCTTCTTTGAATTTGATAGTGGAATTACTTCCAGACACTTCACCGCTTGAGGAACGCCTACTATATCTCAAGTAGCTCGATGAGCAGTGTCGTGATGCAGCCTTAGACAATGAGCCTCATAAGTAACGAGTCAAGTGTCAGTATGATTGGTCCATTCGTCCGAATTTTCTCCGAAGGTCATCTTGTCCTGGTCTATGATCAAGACAAAGATCCCCTAGGGGCAGGCAAGTTCAAACTCATGTGGTTCAGACCATTCATTGTGAAATAGGTCTTGGAGAATGGCGCTAACCGTCTGGTTTATTTTTAGGGAAATGCCTTGGTGGAGCCTAGAAATGGGCTCTACCTCAAGAAGTACTACTCTTAGGTTGGTCACTTGGGTGACTTCTTGTATATATGTATATATTTTATACATTTTTGTCTTTTTGTTTTGTCGACATGTAGTTATTTATGTATTATTTTTCACTGTGGTAGATGTCAAGTGAATCATAGGTTTATTTTGGGTTCGTGGATGATGCTAGCCGGCACACTCGAAGGCTTGCTTCCGTAGCTTGGGTGATTTTCTCATAGGGAGGCTAGTTGTTATCTTCCAGAGGTATTTGTCTAGGCAGCGTTATGAATAATGTTGCCAAGTACAACGCAATGATAGAATTGCTTCATGATGCTTTTTCACATGGCATTTCTTACCTTTGGGTGTACCTAGATGCTCAGCTAGTTATGTCCCAGTTAAATGGGATCTACCACGTTTATGATCACACTCTACATCAATGATTCCTTAGGGTATGTCTCTTATAATGATCTTTCGATTACATTACGTATATATGTGTTCCTAGGAGATTTAATCATTTAACATATTCTCTAGCTAATGAAATTTTAGATTGGCATGTTGCACACACATAAAAGAAAAGCACACACATACACATGTAAATACATTTGTAAAATGTAATCCATAAGACAGAAAATATGTAAATATATATATGTGTGTGTGTGTGTGTGTGTGTGTCCAAAAATAGTGTCATGAGTACATAGGTGGGCATGAAAGCCTAAAAAATGTTCAGTATACATCATCAGGCTTATGCCCTCAAAGACTACATATACAAAACGTGCCCTTGGAACATCAAAAGTCTATGTTATCTAAGTATGAGGCCTATTGGCCCTGCTATAGTGTACAACGATGTTGGAAAAATGCCAGAATAACTGGACCCGAGTCTGAGGCACCACTACTACATGAGGCTGCATAGAAGGGGGGAGATCCTTGATCTCATAAAAAGGTACAACATGAGTGAGTGCATTGAGGTTGCACTCCAATCATCGCAGAACTCTATCTGCCTCTCCAGTTGGGGGTCCCCTTGCATTTGTTGGTCCTCTGGCTGCTACTGGTCCTGCCTCAGTTCGAGGATGTCGTCGACTCCTGACGAAGTCTGCTGGTCGCATAGGCCCCACCTCTGTACACAATAAATACATGAGTCAGTACTCTATACACGCATAAAATGGATATATACAAAAATTACAAACCTAAATAAACTTTAAAAAGTATGTTGGTTATCTTGCATCGCTCCTCACCAGGAGGTACAGGCATGTCTGGTTCTCTAGTGAAGTTGATCCCAACATATTCGTAATCCTCGATCGTCAAGATCTAACGTGCTCACCAGTCAAATAATTTTTCATTGAAGGCCTCTATGGTACTCCCTCCACCCCTGTCGAGTCAACAACGTTTCCCACCTAGTCATTGCTAGGAAGGAGGCTACATGCCCCCATACCATCTCTCTAAGACTAAGACTAGGCACCCTCTCAAAGAAGAAGGAGCACAAAATGGTATCGAACCCGAACTTCTTGTTAGTATGCTGCCGACACTCTGTAAGTTCTCTTCATGCATATCATCATGGTCATGCTCCAGGAAACAATGTTGGCCTCCAAACACTGAATGGCACAATGCATGTGTGCCCGGGAGGCCTAGTGAAGGGCTACAGATCCAGTAATCCGACCGATCAAGAGTAAGATCACACACAGAGATAGGTTGTTGATCTTATGGATTGGCATATGATAACTTACCTTCTCAGTGTCAGTCTCACAGTACATCTAAATGCAATCCTTGATGTTGAAAGGCCCTGGAGGAAACGTCCTCAAGTTAACTAGTTCCCCTCTTCTTGAGAGGCCATTCAAGAAGTATATGTCCTCTGTAGTAGGGGTCAGTGATTGACCCTCTAGAATAAAGGCCTCTGCATTAGGATGTCAATACTCCAAAAGAGCATTGAGCAGCCTAGGTTGTGCCCTCATGAATGGACACTGGAAGAATTTCCATAGCCCACACTGTTTCAGTGTGGTAATGGCTATAGGGTCCTTTTTGACCAAAACATCGATATCCTCATGCTCTCGATCCCACCAATGAACATACATCTTGTTTCATGGAAAAATGGAGGAGAGTTAGTACTTTCCTTTTATTTTTTCAAAGTCTACAAAGGTGTACACAGTTTGTTTTGTACATAGTCGCATATGTACGTAGGCTAGTGGTTTCCTGCCTGAGTACATAAGCGGGCTGGCCTTGGACAACCTGTGTACATGTAGGGCCGTAATTTTTACAATAGCGATCCCCCTCAAAACATAAAATTAAAGCATAAAAAATGAATTAAATTGCAAGTATAAGTGATTTGTACTTACTTGGTCCAAACAGAAGGTCATTTCGTCCACTGAAGCTCCCGGAATATACTCTTTTAGCAAAGGGATCTTTTCACCTTTTGGTTGATTTTCAAATTGCAATGGTAAAAATGAGTTGTCAACTTCTATTTATAGACTTTTTTGGCCCTTTTTGCCCCCTTTTTGACCCCCCTTTTTCATTTTTCCTGGATTGGTGATCACTTGATTTCACTTTTGAGTTTCTTATTGTTCATTCTGGTACTCTTTTTCTTTTGGTTTGGTAATTTTTGGGATGGGTCACTTTTTGGGTATCCTTTGGTAAAAATCATTTTTTCCAACTTTTTGCATATAAGTTAGGATTTCATTTCCACTTTCTGCATCTTGTTGTCATTTTTTCTTTTCCATAGGATAGACCCCACAGAAGTGTGACACGGAACCTTCATTGTTTCTCTAGAAGTGTCATAATTAGGTGGTAGAGCCTACCTTTACATGGATTCCCTAGGTAGATCCTTGCTGCATTTTGGCATCCATGCTGTTAGTAATGACTATAGGCTTGGGAGTCCTTTTTAGTCCTATCATGATTACGAGATAAAGCCTCATTGTTTTGATGCACCATCATTCTAGGCCTTACCCTTGGGACTCCCAAATGAGCACGCTTCATTGTCTTTCAAGCTCTCTTTGAAACTCGAAAGCAACATCCAACGAGACTATATTTATTATTTTCGATCTCGTCTGGATTAACTAAGAAAAGTAGCCCCCTGGAATATTATTTAATCCCTTTTCAGACTCTCTAAAAATGAAAATATTGTCGAGTGATCCTTTTGTCCTTCACGCTCTCCAAACTCAAATTTGAAGGCACATCTGTTTGGCGGTAGTTTACCCCTTTTTCGGTCTGGATGGCCTATTTTACAAATAAAGGTATTCTCTAGGAACCTCAGCTCACTAGAAGAGTATTCTCAGGTGTAAGTTTAACCCTTTTGGACCTAAGGGACTAAATCTTTGAAAAAGGAACATTCTCCTTGGTTTGGTTTATCACCTTTTTCGGGCCCCAGAGATTACTTACGAAAAATGAACCCCCCCGGAGTCCATAGTTAAGCTCTTTTCAGACTCCCTAAAATTGAAACGATCGTCGAGTGACCTTGTTCCTTCACACTCATTAAAATTGGTCTATAAGAACATCTACTTACATGAGTTTAACCCTTTTTCCAGCATGTAGATTATAGCAGAAAAAGGTATGCCTCGACAGATTCATCTCGCCGAGAGAGTTCTCCTCAATTACTTTTATACTTTTTCGGGCTAGGGAGACTAAACTCAGAAAAAGGTTGTGAGTCCATAGCTAAGCTCTTTTCAGACTCCTTAAAATTGAAAATATTTTCAAGTGATCTTGTCTTTGTCAAACTCGTTAAAATGGTTTTGAATAGATGTATTTTCGGTGCAAGTTTAACTTTTTTTTGAATCAAATACACTATCTCCGAAAAAGGTACTCCCTGGAGTCTTCTTTTGTGTTTTTTCATACTCTCTAAACATGAAAAAACTACCGAGCTTACCTTATATGGGCTCGTAAAAATTACATAGAAGGGGTCTCATTGTGTCTTGCTGAATCACATTTGTGAGTCTTATATTTGCATATTTGTCCTAATGTCATCTCCATGTTGCTCTCAACTGAACCTTTGAAGCATTCCTTATACGCAATCCTTACAACACTTCTTTCCTCTATGACCTGACACCTTGAACCATGGAGGAATTTTCCCCAAGTGTCCTTATCCTGCACATGTCTCCTTACCCTGAGCATTAGAGTGTTCGATGCGCTTGGAACTTGTTTTCTTGTTGCGAAAATCCTTCCTCCTTTGTAACAAAGCATTCTTTTATTCTTTTTCAAGCTCTTAAAAAATTGAAAGAGACAAAAAAATCAAATATTCCAAAAAGAGGGGATGAGAAATATACATTCCTTTTTTTCGGCAGCAAAGATTATCGTCACTGGACAAAGCACATCCTTATGTTTTTCATCAAGCATTGGGATCTAGTATGACCTTAGGAAGTTGTTTTCACTACATAGAGTTGTGTCCTCCTCCATTTGGTTACTCTTCCAAACACATGGAGAGTTTGTGTTGCCTCCAACATCACAAATTTATGTCAATGTCATGCTGCCTGAATCTAATCATTTGTCATACTTTTGTCCAAGGGAATTCTTACCCAACCTGAGTTGGCCTTTCTATAGTTTTGTCTCTTGACCTTCATTAGTCGTCCATCCCGAGAGTCCAGTCAAGTCTAGATTCGAAATTGACGAAGTTCTCTACCTGATCATCAAGATCCTCATGTCTTTTCTCGACGGACTATCGAAGACCTTAAGGCAGTGAGTCTCACACTCCCATTGCACTCCTACCTGAGTTTTGAAGATCTTGAAGTTGTTGCTCGATCTATGAAGACCTCATCTCCAGCCGCAGGCATCACTAGCTTCTTGAATATGAATACTATATTTATATATCTTTGACTAATTTTGAGATGTAGATCTGTTGTGTATTTCTCGTTACTACACTTTATATAGTTATATGGCATGGATCTGCAGTGTATTTGATTGATAGCCATGGTTTAGTTCATCTCGAGCATGGGTATGCCTGCCTCGGAGAGACAATTGTTGTTTTGCAGATGGTACCTCTCGAACTCTGGTCCTGGGCTCACTCGATTTTGTGCATAGGTGAAGATGTTGTAATGTATTTAGGCCATCAGTTTCTCTTCTGACCTCACACATTAGGGGGCATCTATTATATCCCTAAAATTCCCTACTCATGCATACATGGCATTGGCCCTCTTACTTGCATAATTTTCCAAATCATTGTTGAGAAGCTATACTTAAAAAACCATTTTTTAGAGCATGTACGCGCTCTGCACCACTACAGACCGTGTACATACGCTTGTTGCATGCTAGAAAACCTGTGTACATACACTTGTTTCACACTAAACAACCTGCGTATGCATGCAAAAGTTACTAAAATTAAAAAGTTGTGAGGAATTCAGTGGAATTCACGGGCTATTGAAGGTTTCCCAACCAATTCACCTGCTATAGCCCATCCCCTAACTGAATACCATCCTTTTTTCATATTAAAGTGTTATAACCCTAAATTGCACCACACATGCTTACCTGGCATTAGGCCAACTCATATCCCTTCTTTGCCAAAACACTATTGAACAACAATTTCAAAATCCTCTTTTATAAAGTCCCATGCACCCTAATCCATTACTGCACGCGTGTACAAGCTGGCTGACCCAAAACAACCCACGTAGACCGACAAAAGAATGAAAAAAGGAAAGTTGCCAACGGAACAAAAAGCTATGGGTGAGTTAATTGAAACTCCCGGCCATGCATGGCCGAGGGTTCATTCAAATACCTAGCTCCTTCTAGCCTATAAAAGAAGGGGTAGGGATCCCATTTGGAGGAGGAAAAAATATAGCAAAGAAACTCTGTTCATTTACGTATTCCCATTGTCCCAACCCTTTATCCTTTCCTTATGCCAAAGTAGATTCCAAGCAAAGCAGTTGAAGGACAGAAGAAGAGGAGCCCAGGATCAGGTTCGAGGAGTAGTGGTTGGTATCAACTTTTGTAAGTTGACTCATTCAAAGTAATAAAGAAAATGCTTTTCCCGTCCCAATTCATGAACTGTTTATAGTTTGATCAGTATATGTTTGATTCCTAACCCGTTAGTATATAAGTAGTATGCATGCATAGTTGTTGCTCGTCTTGAATGCAGGTCAGCTTTGGAAGGAGTATTGCGAACAAGTAATCAAGCACAATGGAGGATCGACATCAAACGCCGGTAACAAGGTAGGTTGATCTTTCCATGAATTTACTAAGAAAAGGGGATTTAAATCTAGGGATGAAGGTAGAAAGTAATTTCTATTCGGTCATATCTGCATGCAAAGTTTGAACTCTATTTTCTAGTCCGTAGGGTGTTTTTCCCCAACAACAGAATTGGCGACCACATGGGTTTGAATTTTCCTACCCCCGGGGGGTCCTTATCTTGGTCATAGACTAGGACAAGGTCGCCTTCAGAGAAAATCCGAGGATGAACGGACCTATCATATTGACACTTGACCTTATGTTTGTGAGCCTTGTTGGCCAGGGCCGCATCACAACGCTGCTCATTGAGCTGCTCAAGATGTACTAACCATTCTTCAAGTGGAGAAGTGTCTGGCAATAATTGTACTGCCAATTTTAGAGATGGGATCTGACATTCGATGGGAAAGACTGCCTCCAGCCCGTAAACGAGTTGAAAAGGTGAGAAATCGGTTGCGGTCTTAACAGATGTTCAGTAAGCCCATAATGCTGAGTATAACATCAAATGCCAATTTGACTTGGCTGAGTTGATAGTTCATTGTAGAATAGTCTTAAGAGTTTTGTTTATAGCTTCCTTCTACCCATTGGCTTGGGGGTAGTAGGGTGATGAATTCTCTTTCCGTAACCCAAGCTTTGATGTTAATTTGGTCATCATTTGGTTTTGAAAGTGACTGCCATGGTCAGTAACAATCTCTCTTGGGACGTCGAACCTTTCTATGATCTGGTTGAATAAAAAGAGAGCTGCAGTCTCTCCATCATCTTCAAACATTGGCATAGCTTTGACCCACTTAGTGAAGTAGTCTACAGCTACGATGATATAGTGGTGCCCCCTTGCTGAAAGGGACCACCTGTGATGACAGGAAACATAGGAGAGGGATGTTCCCTCATCTTCCGAGAGAAGACTTGGCATGGATGGCACTTCTTGACTGATTCTATACAATCTTTGATAAGTGTCAGCCAGAAGTACCCTGCTCGTAGAATCTTTTGGGTTGTTTCCAACCCAAACAAATGACCGCCACAAGCTCCGGTATGGAAATCGTTGAGCATGATGACTGCCTCCTCATGTGTGAGATATCGACGTAAGATGCAGTCTACACCTCTCCGATACAACGTATCATTGAGTATGAGATAATTCTTATACTGATGGTGTATACGCCAACGCTCATCACAAAAAGAAGAAGTGGGGAACTTCAAAGTCTGGAGATAGATAAGTATATCTCTGTACCAGGGATCTGAAGATGTGATCAAAAACATATCTCCCCAGATAGGCAATTCTTCAGGCACAACGTCACCTGACTCAACCGGAAGTTCCGAAATAAGCTCTGCGAAGACCAATGACTTTTTGGACTTTGCTGAAACGAAGTCTAAGTCAAATTCCTGGAGGATGACTATCCATCTACTGATTTTTCTGCCTATAACCCATCGTGTCAACATGTACTGGAATGGATTTACGACAGCAATGATGGTGGTTTTGCAAAATAGAACATAATGACAGAACTGTTGAAGAGCATGAACTGCTACCAACGCAAGTTTTTCGATATGAGAATAATTGAGTTCCGGTCCTACAAGGTCTCGGCGCAGGTAATAGATCACATATTCTGAGAAAAAATCATCTTCCTGAACTAAAACCATGCCAATGGTTGACTCTGCGGTAGCCAAATATAATAAGAAATATTTGTTATAGTTAGGTGGTCGTAGCAGAGGTGCAGTTGTGAGGGCATGTTTTAATGCGTCGAAAGAGCGTTGAGTGGCTTCGTCCCAGAAAAAAGGAACGTCTTTCTTCAGTAAACGCATAAATCCCTTGGTGATTTAGGTGGCCATAGCAGAGGTGCAGTTGTGAGGGCGTGTTTTAATGCGTCGAAAGAGCGTTGAGTGGCTTCGTCCCAGAAAAAAGGAACGTCTTTCTTCAGTAAACGCATAAATCCCTTGTAGACTTTGAAGTTGAAGGATTGTGCATGGGGGGGGCAACTGGATTATTGCCTCCACCTTGGGAGGATCAACCATGATCCTTGTTGTTGATATGATGAAACCTAACAAACGTCCTGATGTTATGCAGAAGTTGCACTTGTTTGGATTCAAGCGAATCCTATAGTAGCGACAGTGCTCGAAGATTAGTCTAAGGTGTGTGGGATGATCCGTTCTCTTTCGAGATCGGGATGCTAAATCATCTAGGTAGGCCTCGACTATATTCTTGAGGTCATGAAAAGAAAAAGACATGTCCCGCTGAAATGTGGCTCGAGCATTTTTAAGGCCAAAAGGCATCTTACGATATGTGAATGTACCCCACGGACAAATGAATGTCGTTTTGTGTTGGTCTTCGAGTTTGATTTGGATTTGATTATATCCCGAAAAACCATCCATGAAAGAAAAGGCTTCGTAACCGGCACATTCATCAATGATCTGGTCAATGAATGGTGTTGGAAAATTATATTTGGGACATGCCTTGTTCAAATCACGGAAATCGGTACATACACGAATCGTGCCTTGTTTTTTATTGACCGGCACAGGATTTGACACCCATTGAGTCAAATGGATAGGATAGATAAAACCTGCTTTTAGAAATTTCTCAACCTCAATCTTGATGGTTGCTGCTTTTTTGGGATTAACTAGATGAAGCTTTTGTCGAATAGGCTTGGCATCAAGATACGTTGTGATTTCATGTTCAATTATTTTGGGATCGATACCTGGAATTTCCTCATAAGACCAAGCAAAAACGTCGTGGAATTCTTTGAAAAGATCCGTATAGATTTGAATCTCTTCGGGGGAGCAATCCACTCCAATGAAGATGTTCTCCACAATGCCATGGTTTCGGGAGATGTTGATTGGTATAGTTTCAGCGATAGTTTCCATATTTCCCTCAGCATAAATTTCATGTGTAGCTAAGAGATTAATAGGACACGACTGATCTCCCGTCATGGTCACGGTCAATTCTCCTGCTTCGATTCGGCTTAACTCTGGGAGAAAATATGATATGTGATCAAGATATTCCCAAGGTTTGTCCAGACTAGTCATTGCTTCGATTACTACTTCATCAGAAGGCAATACTAATTCTAACGAATCGACGTTAGCGAGAGAACCCTAAGCCCAAATAGGCTCTAGAAGTGTATCTAACTCTTGTGCAGGAGTCGGATCAGTGTTAGATGAAGCTTGCTAGACTAAAGAGTATGCTACTTCAGTAGCAGACAAGGGCATGGACATGCATGGGTGCCCTGTCTCATCCATTGTAGCTGATGGGGAAGGAATAATCCATGGATCCTTGAAGTAAGTCGTCAGGAACGATGAAACTTGAAAAATCTCAACCTTATGGTGATTAGATATAAATTTGATATCACCGTGAGGAGGTCGGTAATCGAAGGTACCCATCAAGGATGGGCACAAACCAACTCCTACATTAAAAACACCTGGTTGAGGATTATCAATCATCAGGACCATGGATGCCCCCAAAGCTGGGTAAAGTCTAGAGAAATACAATTGATCAATGGTAACTATCCGACCCTCGTGTGGAAACAACAAGACCCGAAAAACTGTAGCAACCACAGCTTGCATAGCATAAGTCCAACTCCATCCTAACAAGAGGTTATAGTTGAGGGGAGCATCGACTACCTCTGCTTCGACACACACGGTTTTCCCTCCTAACTACACGAGGAAAGAAGGAATGATGCCATGTGGTCGGAACGAACGATCGTCGAAAGCAGTGAGGAGAGTAGGTGATGGAGACAAAACTGGTTGGCCAATGGCCTTCCAACATGCCAATGACATAACGCATGTCGAGGCACCTTCATCGACCACCATGTGGAAGATATTCCATGTAAAAGTTTTCATGGGGTAAGCCACTACTATCTGAAATGCTACGTGGTAAGGCAGACGAGGTTTTAAGTCGGTTGTATCTAACATAACGGTACCCAGATTACAAGTCTCAGTAGAGCCCAATGCAGTTAACAAGGCTTTCCTCTGAGCAGGGCAACTTTGGAGGACTTCCAAAGCCGACATCGCACAAGGGGTTTGTGATAAATCTTCCACCACAAAGTAGTTTTGGGCTGCCCTTGTGTTTGGGTTAAGAGAATATTTTTTAAATGCACCTTTTGGAATGCATTTCATTGTTTCTCCCAACGTTTTCTCAATCTATAGAGGAAGATATGGGAGGTCATCTTCTTTACCCTTCTTAGAAGCGCTTGGTTTACTATAATTGTGCGCTCTAGTCGATATGAAATCATCACCCCTAACCATATAATCATTCGCAGATGAGGGGTTGTTCAGAGGTGGGCAGGTTTCTTGGCTACCCCCTTCCATGCTTGTAGAGGCTTGAGTTAGATTTTGCCCATGTTGAAATCGGTTAGTCAACACTGCCTGTTGTTGCTGTGTGACAAACTTTTGGGCCTCTGCAAGTCGAGGACATAGATGGGTCAGGTGATCTTTCGCGCACAAGTTGCATGGATACCTTGCCTTTCATTTTTCAATGTTTTCCTCGCCAGCATTATCGTTGGGTTTTTTATCCCCCTTACCCTTCTTTCATTGTTTTTTCTTCCCTTCAGGCTACTGGGCGGCCTTTGGGGTAGTCGACTATACTGTGTGTACTTCCAACATTTGGGTAGGAGGAGCAACCAAAGTAGTAGTTTGGTTGGCCAATGTGTGTTGTATGGATAACTGCTGCAAATATTTTGTCAATTGCTCAGTGGGCTTGGTTTGTGCTGAACTAACAATACCATCGGCATGTGGTCCAACTCTCTGTCTAGTTTTATCCAGTATTGAACGTGGCGCATATGGCAAGAGCTTGTATAATAAACCAGACTGAGAATAGATGAGCTCAAATTGTTGATCCCTCATGATGGCATCCTCTTCAGAGAAAACTCTGGATGTCACAACGTCTTTGGATAACTATGGGACGAAAGACTTAAGGAACCACTCAAGCAGGAATGTTGGTGGGACTGGTACCTTGATTAAACTCTTCCGACGTCTCCACTCTTGGATGTGATCAGAGATATGGTCCGTTGTTGTCTATTTGAAATTGGCGAGCAGCTCTGTGCCAGCGTCGTATCTCACAAGTAACTGGAAATGGTTAAGGAAAGCCATCGCCAGATCTCCAAAAGAAGAGTATCTTGAGCGATCGAGCTCAATGTACCATTTCACAACACTCCCAATGAGAGTACATTGAAACAATCGCAACTGTACGGATTCATGTGTCAATGAGTTAGATGAGCACCAAAGATGAAAGGTAGTCACATGATCTCCTGGATCTTCATTGGGCTTGGCTTTGAACTTTGGAATGTCCGAAGGCAACTTTGTCGGCATAGGAGGCCAACGCGGATCGTGACAAATAGGGTCATTCAACAACCTTGTCAAATCTGGCAAGTGTAGAGTCGTCATGAATGGTAGTTTGGGTTGTTGCTGATAACTGGGGAAAAAGGGACCTAGAGTTTGACTGGCACCAGGTTGCCAGGAAAATTTTGGCTGCTGGCCCAGATTCTGGTAAAAACCATGGCCCTGGCCAGCATAAGGATATTGCATATGTGGAGACATCATTGGCTGATCTCCCAAATAGGACATAGATTGTTGGTCATGCATTGTATTCGAAGGACTCTGGGAAGGATTACCCCATGCCAATCCCGTGGGGATAGGCATAGTAGTTTGTCCGGGGTTCCATTGATTGTGGAAAGAATTACCCTAGATCAACATTCCGGAAGAGGGAACGGATCCTTGCCCTGAATTCCAAGGTCCTTCTAGGTTTGCCCCCTGTGCAGGAATAGTACCCTGCACAGGAGTAGATTGTCCAAAAATGGGGTTTCCCCCAGTCGGGAAAGCAGATGACGAGAACGTATTGTTACCAAACGTTATGTTCCAAGAAAACAGTGTCGAACCTACCAGCATACTATGCGAAGGTGGTCCTTGACTCCCTGCTCCAAATAAACTATTGTGTGTAGGTTGTCCGGCGGATTGCTGATGCGAACCACTGAGTGAAGGGGACGAAGGAGGGATATGACCTCCTCCATAAGGAAAAGCGTCAAAAGGGACAGGAGTGCCCCCCATGTGACCTTGCAGAGCAGTGCTAGAGCTCCCTGCCCCCAGACCCAAAGTCTGTAAAGTGGAGTAGGAAAGTACATGACTTGTACCTGAACAAGGCATCCCGTATGAGAATGGAGGGCCTGTCGCACTAGGTGTGAAAGGGGTTGTGGCCACCGCCAAAGACGGGTTCGGACCACTGTGCGAAGTAGTTGCAGTTGAGACCATGGTGGCTCGGATTGACGATGGTGGGTTAGGAGATGAAAGCTCTCCTGTGGTGACAACCGTTGTGGGAATTGAAGAATTCCCAGAAGGAGTAACAACATTTGTTTCCATTGCTGTGTGCGACACTGTCTGGCACTCATGAAATTGAATTGGTACAATAAAAGGTGCCAAGAAATCAGTGGTTGGGGTTTCAACCGAGCCAAGAGCGGTTGCTTCAAGGTCCAAAATGGTCGATTTCTTTGGGGGTTGTTCGGGTACAATAGGTTGTAACTCGGTCTCTTCAAAAGACCTTTGTTAGTCTAGCTTCCACCTTAATGGTGGCGGGGGTGGCTCCAGTGTAACCGGCGGCAGGCCAAGAAGCATTCATGACCGGCTGAGCTTGGGATCCTCCACTGTGTGAGAATATCCAAGACACTCTAAGGTAGTCTAAATTCTCAAACGTAACACCCACTACAAAAAAAAAATCCCTAGAAGATAAGACAAGCAAACAATAAATTAATTGGAAGAACAGTTACAACAACCAACACTAGAGCAACTTACCAATGCAAGTGCAACTCAAACACGGAAGCACCCTCCGGGTATACTCTGCAAAGCGTGGCCTAATGTCTGTCCTAGGTACCACGGTATACCCCTGAAGTCACCTATGTATGTCCCTAACAAATATTGGCAACTAGGTTGCCATCACGCGAATAGTCACCAGGCGGGTACGGTCGAAAGTCGAGTAGACCACAATGAGCAGGGTATCGAGCCCAAAACCTACCAAGGGTATCGAGACAAAATGGTCTAGAAGACAATTGAGGACCTCAAACGGATTCAAGACCCATGAAGCTCCATGGCAAATGCAAACGACGGAATCCCAAAACAAGCCCTCTATATGTGTTCTCCACTACAATTGGTCTGGCTTTGGAGGGGTTATCTCCGCTACCTTTCTGCACGCGACCTCGTGTTTATCCCCTATGTTAGAGGGGGGTACCGGATAACTTTCACAAAACTGGACTTAGACACTCCCTATCTCGGACTCCAATGTTTCATTTTAAATGGCCTTGAAGAGTTTCCTCTCCAACCTAATCCAAGGCCCTAGTCCTGAACTAGTTTGTGAACCCTACAAACATAAAAGTCTAGTAGATTTTAAATTTAGCGTTAATTTTATGGATTTGTCTTACATCAAGGGGTATGAGAGTGAAATTGATGATGTGTAAAAGATGAAAGCAAAAAATGAATAAAAAAGCTGGAAACAAAACTTTTACTGAATGCAAAATTTCGACAACTTTTCAAAAAATATTTTTAATTTTTCTAAGATTTTGGACAGCAAACTCAAAGGAATTTCACTCGACTACGAGCTACTTATGATATAAGTGAGCTGAAAAAACTTATGAAATAAAATACTTTTCCCTGACCTAATAATGCAGAAACACACTGTTCAACCAAACAAGAAAATGAAAAGTTTTTTTTTTTTTTTAAGTGCTAGTAAAGCAAGAAAGGAAAAATACCAACAAGAAAAAACCAAGAAAAACAATTATGGCCTAATCATAGATTGCAAAGAATCAGATTAACAAATCACACAACAACAATTGTAAAAATAATGACTCTCACACTTGTCTAAAAACCGTAAAAAAAAAAAAAAAAAATTCTAACAACATTTTAAATGAGAAAAAGCAAGCTAAGGGTAAGATTAATCCTAAGCTACTAACTGCTCACACAGAGATTCAAACAACTGAGAGGAAAAATTCTTATCAAGGGAAAGGATGATTGCCTTACCCTTAAAAAAAAGTATCATGTATAAGCACGCGACTGTTACTCAAACAACACGCGTGTGAACGCGCGCTGAACAAAGACAGAGGGTGTGTACACGCAGGCTGACCTTGTACAGGCCGTGTGTATATCTAAACTCTAAGAAAAAATGAAAACACACAGGCCAAACTAGGAAGAGACCACTGATATTGATAAACAGGATCCCTTGAAGGCTTGGATACTCTTTCTAACAGAAAAACAAATAATGTAAGAAAAAAAAGATAAGGCAAAAACAATCTGAGATAGGACTGCTAGCAAACAAGACTTCAGACAAAATTCCAGAAAACCCCCTGAGAATGTGTGATTCTGACAAGGAAGAGGATGACTACCTCTGAGGTTCTTTGAACTCTACACATTATTTCTACCTCTACAGCTAGCGTTCACACATGGGCTATAAGAGGGTAGGGCGCAGGTACACGCGTGCAAACCTTGTTCAGGCCGCGTGTACCTCTGTGGGTCCTGAAAAACACAGTCAAGCAAAAGTCAGGGAAAGCTGGTATGGAAAACTAGACTCCCTGCTAGCTCAGACCTTACAAAAATGAAAAGAAAAGACAGGCAAGAAAAACTAGTCTTTAAACTACCCAAAAAACTAAATAAAATTCCAGGAACCCTAGAGAGTTTCCCCAGTACGGTCGCCAATTCTATTGTTGGGGAAAAACACCCTATGGACTAGCAAATAGAGTTCATACTTTGCATGCAGATATGACCGAATAGAAATTACTTTCTACCTTCATCCCTAGATTTAAATCCCCTTTTCTTAGTAAATGCATGGAAAGATCAACCTACCTTGTTACCGGCGTTTGATGTCGATCCTCTGTTGTGCTTGATTACTTGTTCGCAATACTCCTTCCAAAGATGACCTGCATTCAAGACGAGCAACAACTATACATGCATACTACTTATATACTAACGGGTTAGGAATCAAACATATACTGATCAAACTATAAACAGTTCATGAATTAGGATGAGAAAAACATTTTCTTTATTACTTTGAATGAGTCAACTTACAAAAGTTGAGACCGGCCACTGCTCCTTGAACTTGATCCTGGGCTCCTCTTCTTCTGTCCTTCAACTGCTTCGCTTGGAATCTCCTTTGGCATAAGGAAAGGCTAATGGGTTGGGACAATGGGATTACATAAATGGGCAGAGTTTCTTTGTTATATTTTTTCCTCCTCCAAATGGGACCCCTACCCCTTCTTTTATAGGCTAGAAGGAGCTAGGTATTTGGACGAACCCTCGGACATGCATGGCCAGGAGTTTCAGTTAACTCACCCATAGCTTTTTGTTCCATCGGCAACTTTCCTTTTTTCATTCTTTTGTCGGTCCACGCGGGTTGTTTTGGGTCAGCCAGCGTGTACATGCGTGTAGTAATGGATTAGGGCGCGTGGGCCTTTATAAAAGAGGATTTTGAAAGAGTTGTTTAGCAGTGTTTTGGAAAAGAAGGGATATGAGTTGGCCTGATGCCAGGTAATCATGTGTGGTGAAATTTAGGGTTATAACAAAAAGGAGGTTTTGGGGCCTCATTTCATATCTAAGCATAAAAACAGTGAAACTCTACCCAATTTCACTTGCCTTCCTTGCCCAAGCTTTTGCTACCTTTTGTGAGATACTTCCTCAGCATTCCCTCTTCATCCCCTTCTTCTTCCATTCAATCCATTTCCTTCTCTTGAGGTGATTAGAAGATTGAGAGAAGAGGCCTATTGAAGGTGCACTTGGAGCATTGTAAAGAGGAGCTCGGACCAGGTTCATGGAACAGTGGCTGACACAGATTGTAAGTTTCGGTCTTTGTTCGATGAATAAAAGAGTCTCTTTTCCCTGTCCCAAATGATGATGTTTTGTGTATATTCTTTGATTTATACATAGCATTTGATATCTAACCCTAATTTATGAATAGAAGTAGCATGCTTGTAGTCCTTGTTTGCCTAATTTTGGATGCAGGTCAGCCTTGGGAGGAGACTTGCAGTCTTTGAAACTATAGAGCTTGAGGAGATGATCACTAGACGTGGGATAAAAGGTACAGATACTGATCTTCTCTCCTATTGCTTTATTTTCATTTATTTTGGTATGTTTGGGGTAGAGTATAAAATTAGATTGAATTTTAGACAGTCATTCTCTGTCTATATCTTAAACCCTGGTATAGTTAAAGGGGGGATTTTCCTGCTAGTAAGGACCACCTCCGGAAAGGTATGAAAATATTATCCATTTTGTAGGACCATTATGAATCCACATATTTGAGTCTAGATCTAGGAAATCCATAATAAGTCCACCCCTCATGTCTAGGATAACTAGGATAATCCTAGGGATATATTACTGATCTACTTAGTGAGAACTCTGTGAGCATTTTTCCCATAACAGATTGGAAACTCCACTGGGAATAATCCATTCTTTTTTAATCTATTTTCCTTGCTTTGCCTATGTTTTTGTGGTTTCAGTCTCATTGTCTTCCATTAAGGGTTTTAGGGCTCATATCTAGTATATCTAAGAGGTCTGGTTCAGATATGAAGATCTAGAACATTCCCTTCCCTCTCAAAAATCCAAAATTTTGACAAGCCTCACTTGTTGCACTACTTTTGTCCCATGAGGTGCCCTCGCATGTTACCAAACCTGTGTCCTGTGAGGCCCTCCCAGATCTTCATTTTTGCAGTGCTTAGCCCAAGTCCATCTAGTTTGAGACCTACTTTGGGCTTTTAGAGCTCTGCAATATCCTGTCTGATTGTCTTGGTACCCTTGCTGCAGAAATTGGCTTGTAACATTAATCATTTTCAAGGTTGTTGTTGAGTAGATTGGTGTGAAAGGTTTCAATTTGTTTGGATAGTTGTGTTTTTTTTGTTTGAACTTTCCACTTTCAGATATCAAATCTCAAAATTTGAACTGATATTTCAACATATCTAAAGCATATCTAGGAGCTTATGCCATTGGTTGAATGTTGAATTTCATATGACCTTTGTGTATCATTATATCTCCCCTCCTCGGCAAGTTTTTGAGTGTGATCATTGTAGTGACATTTGAGAAGGATGCTCTAGCCTTCTTCCTAATATCCTACAAGATTTTTTCTGGTTGTTTTTTTTTGTCCTTGTTTACATTAGTCTTTCTTGTTGATGTCAAGATTGTCCTATACTGCAAATTGGAATAAACTTAAAAAAAAAAAAACCTTTGCATGATTAATTCTCTTTTGAAGCATTAGTATTGTGAGTGTCATAGAATAATTTGATGCTTTTCGATCTTTTGTCTCTTATTGAATGATTGGTTTGTTTGAGGATTTCCTTGAGTAGTAAAAAGAAAAAGGAAAACTCTTTATCCCTCCCATAGCTAGCTTTCATTGAATTGAAAGATTTTTCACTTGCATATTTGCATTGTTTGGTTGGGTCAAGAGTCCTCACATCATACAAAGTTTCATCTATTGCCTGGAGCTAACCAAGAACCCATAAAAATAATTTCTCAATTTAAAATTTATTAGACGTTTTCTTTGATAGAAAACCAACATTAGGTAGACTTAGGGCCTTGGATTAGGATTGGAGAGTAAACTCTTCAAGGACATTAAACTCAACCTAGAATTCATTAAAGAGTGTATAAATTCATTCCTTCAACCGGTGTGTTGGGAAGCTCCTCTAACATAGGAGTCAAGCACGAGGTCGCATCGGGGCAAGTAGGGATATTACCCCTCTCTCATTTTTTTGGTGTTTGCGGTATCACTTCGATTGTTACACATACGGGGGTTCTATTGGGTCACACATTTAGAGCTTTGGGCTTAGCTACCCTGCCCTTACATGGGATCAAACTTACGACTATTCACTTGACCATCGATTGTTATGTGGTAACCTTAGTGGATTTTCTTTGGGATCCACATAAGTGAATGTAGGTGGGACATGCTTGTAGTACCTGGGGAAGATGTTCATTCACGGTCTCAGTTCCCTTGGAGGGTTCCCGCCTTAATAAAGGGTACTTGCACCGGTCAAGGCTATTTCGCATTGATCATCGTAACTGCTCCTCACACCTTTGCTAGTCAATCTTGTGGGGACTTCATCTCCCCCACTGGGTTGGTTTTCGGAAGGCCCATGAGCCAATTGGTTTACTTGTTGTTGCCTAGATTTGATTAGGGGTGTGCTATTTGAGTTTGAGTCTAGGTCGGCCATAGGTTGATTGTTTTTTGTTAATTACATAGACTTTTCACTGTGGTTGAACTATTGCGCCAGTCTTGTCGATTATGAGGGCTAGTTCCTATTACAGAGATGGAACCACCTCCGAAGTGGTGCCATATCCGTGAAAAATAATTTGAAGGGTCCTATTTATGGTTTGATGAAGCCAGTTTAGTTGAGGTAGAAGTGGTCGACGAACATCCTCCACCCAACTTCAACCCACCTTTAATTGAACTAGACGCCCCCTTATTGGTCCAAGTGAGGGACACTTTTAGTGAGCCTTTTTCGTTATTTAGTCATCCTCCTACCATGTCTAGACCTAGTGATTTGTCTAGTGCAACTGAGCCCACAAGCCCATCCTCAAGTGGGATTGGGGGAAATTCATCCAAGGTCATCCCAACCATGTCCTCATTGCCACCCCTTAGCTCCATTGAACCTTCATCGTCCATACCTTTTTTTTTTGTTCCTCCATGTGGGGGACATCCTCTGTATCATTGAATCCATTTGTTAGTATACCTAGTGTTCACACGCCCATCCCTTCTACTTCCATTCCCACTTCCATATTATTTTCCAGTGGGGGGATGAACTTTGGTTTCAACATGGGAAGTGCATCCCCTTCCACTTCCACCAATCCAATGACCAGATCAATTTCATCTAGGGAAGGTGTACCTTTTGTATGGAGTATTCCTAGTGGTTTTGCAGATGTCTTTAGTCAACCTGGGGGAAATGTTACTTCTAGAGGTTTTCCTTTTCCATGGGTCAACACACCTTTCCTTGGGGACACATCCCTTGGGGGAAATTGGAGTGTTCCCTTAGTCCATACTTCTGGTCCTATAGTTTTCTTCCCTGGGACTAGCATTGGGAACCCTATTCCTGGAGGGTCCATTTTCCCCCCTGGGGGAAATCCCCTTAGGATCTTTTTTGGTGGCGGGAGTAGTGGTGCTCTTGCCAGTGCCAGCATCCCTAGTGGACCTCACTCTCCAACCATTTCTCAACCTTCCAATATCACCAATATAGGAGGACTGCAAGGTCCATTTGGGACAACAAAGACTTCACCTCCATCCCAGTCCTCATTCCCACTGTTGACATTTCTTGCAATGCTTGAATTACCATATTTGTCATAGTTGACAAATGACCCTATTTATCATGATCCCTTATGTCCAATGATTCCAATAAAAATCCCATCATACATTCCAATTTTTTACGGTAAGTTGGAAGAATACCCCTCCACAGACATCATGACATACCATTTTCAGTACTTGTCCAATTCTTTAAAGGACGATAGTCTGAGATTACATATTTTCCAAAGATCCCTGACTGGATCCACTGCCAAATGGTATATGAAACTGAAAGGTGGTTCTTTTATAATCTCAATGACATGACAATGGATTGTTTAACCCATTACCAGTTTCCTATTCGATATGAGATAGGAATAGAGATTTTGACTTCTCTACGTCAAAAACAATGCCACCCATATTTCTGATCATATACATGAGTGGTGTCAAAGGAGTAGAATTATTAAGACTCATATTCCAGACAAAGCTACTAATGGAGTGGTTCACCAAGTCCCTCTTACCAACCTTTTCCCAAGATGCAGCTATGGTCAGGGTGACCACTGAGGAGAAATCTATTTTGCGTGCCCAACATCTGGATTTAATTTATTCTCAGTCAAGTAATTTGTATGATATAATTCCAAATTCTCCTTGCCCGTCAACCGATCCTCATCAACCTCACCTAGGACCCCACATCGATAGTGTGGTCATTTTTATATCACATGCACCCATCAACTAGCTAGTTGATCAACTGGAATAGTTGTCTATTCAATAACAATCGTCAGTCATTGGCACTAGTGCTCAAGCTACTGTGGTCCTTACTAAAACCTCTGAGGTGAATTTGATGTAGTCCACACAACCGAAGAATCCACAGCAACCTGGAGGCAAGAAAAAGAGAAACAAGAATAAAAATTTCACTAATGAGCAAGGGACTGTCACTACCCAAACTTCCTAGGAGGGAGGCACTAAAGAAAAGAAAAAGAGTCATTTTACTTTCACAATTTGTGGACATGACCACCCTACCCACTAGTTCCCACTGAAGGATGAGGTCCACATATTCCTAGCACAAAAATAGACTCCTCAGTATCCTATCATCTTAACTCATCCTTCCCCCCCTCAACTTCAAAACATGTTTGCTTAAAATCCCGCCCCTCTGATTGGGGGCATTGCAAGTACTCCTCACCACAAAGGGTGTCCATTGAATGCTCCTATTTATATGTGTGACCACACGGTCAACTTGCAGACATGAGAAAAAAGCTATGACATTCATGAGCCTTCTAATGTTGCCTATGAAGAAACATCTTCATCCCATCCTGGTGGCTCTCTCTTGATAGAGAATCCACTCCTTGATGCACCGCTTCACCCCTCGAAGGGTGTTCCTCGACATACGACACATAGCCCCAACACACGGGCTTCCCACAACTACATTATTGTGGAATATTTATCCCATGCACCTTGTGCCATGTCAGTGCTTGAAGTTCTCCAAATCTACCCCATGCATAGAAAATCCTTTCTATCGGCCATAGGTGGGGTTGATCCCTCGAAGTAGAGCTTAATTACCTTTGAAACTACCCAATTTACTCATCAACTCTCCCATTAGGTTTCTTTTCAAATAATAGTACAAACGTTAGGGAGAGACATCTATAGAACAATGTGGATGAAGGAGCCTCGACTTGCATCATGTCGATTTCTTATTGGAAATCCCTTGGCTCTCCCAAGCTTGATACTTCTGCTACACTTTTAAAATCCTTTGATGGACACATGTTCCAACCATATGGAATTATCACCACCTTAATCATTGATTTAGGTGGAAAGATTGTCTTCATTATCGTAGAGGTCATCGACGCACCACTTGAGTACAATCTGTTACTCAGGCGCAATTGGTTCTATGATATGACTATAATTGTCTCCTCAATCTTTAGGGTATTCTGTTTCCCTCATCAAGGAAAAATCGTTACGATCGATCAAATTTCGTTTTGTACCCTGGATCTTGGATCCAATGTGGGGTCTATTGTACCCTTTGTCAATGATACCACACAGTCTTCTCTAGATGTTGGTGTGGGGATGTTCAAAGATCCTTCACTTATGCATATATTTCCCCTTCCCCAACCATCTCCCAATACAACCAATGCTCCTATTAATATGATTTATTCAGTTACTAATGGATCCCTTGGGTCTATTGATCCTTGGGTGGTACCTTTTTCTAAGGATGTTGGATCATCTGGAGAAACCATGCCACTCACAATGGTTGATCAACCTGTTATCTCTCCAAGAGTCCTTCTTAGGTTGTAAGTTTGAAGAAGCCTGGTAACTTAATGTGTTTTTTGATTTTGTGTGTTTATGGGTCAAATGGGATAACTAACCAACTGGTTTGTTTTCAAGACACTCAAATATATATAACCAGGTAAGACAATGCTTTCAAGAGTTACTAATCAGATGAATAACTAAACTTGGTGGGTGAAGAAGACTATATTTATCAACTAGAATATATATATGATGGGTTGAATAAAGATAGCAGTGATTACCAATCAATCAACGTTTATGAATTGATGGGATGAGATGAAAGTCACCAGAAATTAGACAAACTTGGACAGAGAAAGTAATCAATCAAAGTACAGAAAATAGAAAGAAAATGGCAATCTGATAGTAACTGAGAAAGAAGCTTGTGTATCTGTATTATGTGTAAGAAAGATCTATTACAAAGTAGTATAGTTCTGTATCCGGACTTGAACCCTGAGTCTATAAAATTGATAGGATTTATAGCCTTTACAATCATTTTCAGATGCCAAAAGATGGATCTGATAACCTCTTTTCCTATCTCAAATCTGAATTTGTGAGGTGGCTAGAAAAGACATAAATTTCTGGAAATATGTTGCTCAAAGATTGACCCATATATCTCAAACCAAACAATCTGTGTACAAACTGGAAGGTTCTTTTGTATATTAGTTTGTTTTGATAAAACACCTCTCTCAGTTCTTTGAGATTCGTTTTCATTTGCCCAAGATCTTAATTTCAAAAACATGTGTCAAACAGGGAAATTTTGAGATCTGAAAATTAGGGCTCAGAGATGAATTTGATTCTCCCAATATATGACACCTGTAGGAAAAATGAGAGATTTTATTGTTCTTTAACATATTAGCAACAAAAACCTCCGTCCGTTTCTCAAAATGATTCTCCAATCGCTCAGAATCATCATTTGAAAATGATGTCTCAGCATAGTAAAAACAAACTTTTCTACACTTTCGGTGGCTAAATAGCCCCGAATTTCATGTTTAAGCTGCCGAAAGATAAGTTTTTCGGTGGCTTAGAAGCGCTTTTGTAGAGGCACTTAGCCATCGAAACCTGTAATTTGACTTTTTGAAATAAAAACCAAATCCAATGTTTTTCAATCTTTATTACAAACATAAGGCTCTCAAAAATGAACCTTAAAAAATTTAGAAATGTATTTTTCAATGACTTCCTATCACCTAAATAAACAAATTTGACTGTGTTATTTGAGGAGATAACATCTGGCTCCTTCTGGGGATAAAAACCTCCCTGCGAGGTTTCCAAGAACCTAGTAGTTCTAGTCGCCTTTAGCATTGGGCATGGAGTCATCTGGCTTATACAACTGATCTTCTGCAAACCTGTAACTTTCCTGTAGCCTTTACCATTGGTCTATGGATTCGTTTGGCCTTTAGAAATGATCCCCTACAAACCTGTAGTTTGCGTGTAGCCCGCCTGTAGCCTTTACAAAAGATATCTAGATCCTGGAAAAATGGAACAAATTTACTTAAAATGGAAAGTCAAAAACAGTTCCAAGAGAATAGGAAAATATCATATTTAATAGGTCAACTCCTTATCTCAATTATCTTCATGTCCTTCAAAATCTTCAATAGTTGCAATAGCTCCTTAGAGATTGATAGAGAATCAAAATTTCCACCTTTGCCCAAAAGACAGTTTTTTTGCCAAAATTAGGTAGCAAAATTAATATTCTCCTCTTGCTGGCACCTTTTAAAATTGGAAGAGAAACCCAAAAATGAAACCTTTAATTATTATCTATCATTATAAAACATCCTCGAGGCATATGGATCATAAAATCTTGGATATTTACAAAAATGGTAGTTTGTTGCCATGTTCTGTGCTTTCGGTGGCTAGGAGAGCCAAAATCTGTGCCTGTAAGCCACTGAAAGCTCCTCTTTTAGTGGCTAATGAACAGTTGAAATGTCCGCCTAAGCCACGGAAAAGTATGCTTTATAACAGTTGACAAAATTGAAAAAATGCATTTTCTCTTAACTTACTGATCTTTAAGGATGCTCCTTTAAGTCTTCTGCAGTGACCATGCGACCTCTAACAACTTGCACAGCCTGTGTTTTGATGAATAGCATACCCAAAAATGATACTACAAGATAATAGTGATCGGTTACAGTCCAATCAAATAGTCAATGCTGCCTCTATTTTAGATATTGATGCATTAGAAAGCAGATGAACATGTTCAGATATCACAGTTCTCTACTTATATCTAGTTCCACCTTTGAACATTTATGTAATCATAGATTCCCTTTCCATATTTGTGCACGAACTATAGGCTTTCCAAACTGTTGAAGATGAAGATTTCTCTTTTAACTGTGTTCTATTTATTCATGAAATCAATCAACTAAAAATGATCTAGTTGCTCGTATGAAGAGATTATTCTCACACCTACTCCTACTTGTAAACAATAGAAGCGAACTGATCAAGTAAAACTGAATCTCCAATGCAACCAATTTAGAAACTGATTAACTAATAATCTCGTTGATGCTGACCCAAAAAATAATAAAAGCCATGTCATGCAGAAACATAATTTGAAAAGATGACAGAACTGTCCTTCATTTGAAAAAAATATTTTGATGTTTTTGTTGCTCATGGATTCCATAAAATCAACAAAAGTGTCATGAAAGACACAAAGAAATACCTCTTCATGAAATTGTTACAACTGAAAATTGAAGTGATGCTAGTTGCCTTCGCTGATATCGATGTTGAATGTAAATTGTTCTCGCTCTGTTGGAGGAAAATGCAAGCTCAACTGTTGATATGAACCTTTTTTCTCTCCTTCACCATCTCCCTGTGACTTAGATTCATCACTCTAATGTAATGGCATATTACAAGTGACAATTTCTGGAAAAAAATAATATGTTCTGGATCTTCTACATCACTGTCTTGATAATGATCAAATGAAAACTGGGTCTGAAAATATGTACCATGAAGAAAACTATGATCACCCTCTCCAACAATGAAATCTTCGCAAGATGAATCTTCTTTAAACTTTTGAACTTTATATTCACAACTTTCATCAATCATAACATGCATACATTGTTCATCATCCTTTTGTTGAAAAGTAGAACTAAGTGAAATTCCAGAAGCAAACAAATCTCCACAAAACTTAAAATCTTCTTCTTCATCACTATATTTGTCAAAAATGGGAACATCGTGATCCAATTCTAATGACAGGGATGAAGATTCATGCATAGAATTATCAGTGATAGGATCTTGAAAAAGATTTGGAAAAATATCACCTTGTTCTTCATTACTATAATTTGAAACAACATGTTGATAAGGAGAAAGATAGTACTCTTGTTGTTGTGACTGAGAACTGAAATGCTATTGTTGTTGTTGGTGTTGCTGGCTGCTTTCACTGATCTCAGTGTTGAATGTAGATAGTTCAACCTTTACTGCAGATCCAGAAATGTCACACACTGATTCTTCAATCTGCCCGTCGTCTTTAAAATTTTGAAAGGGAACAATCTGATCTTCATGACAACCTAATAATGCAGCATACTCTTCATGACTATCTAATCCTTTATTCAACCAACTAAATTCATGACAACATTCGGGATATAAACAATCAGCTAAAAATATGCCTTTGCAAAACAAATGGAAGGGAAAATGAAAATCTGCCCAAAGAGATGATGCTGGCAATAGGAAAAGATCGACACCAGTCAAGAGCAATTCCCTCTAATGAATATCTGAAAAGTTTAATCTGAACATATTCATGTATGATTTGAAGTCGATGAATAAAGTCATGAAAATCCAACAAGTGTTTAGCTGGCACTTCCCACTCTTCTCCTCGAAATCTGGGAAGGCTATTTTCCCATTCATCTTTACTAGGTACTGGATGAGGATAACCAAAAATATTTGAGAAATCACAAAATGCATACCTCTTCGCTAAGATCTATTTCATTTCATACCAGTGGAGTCGCCAATAGATCCGTCGTTCATGGAGTCGCTAGATAGATGATTAAAATCGAAAATATGTCCAGACTTTGTCTATCATCAAAGCTGGATCTTGTCGTCTCCCAAGGAAGTTGAGCTTCAATATTCGTTCCCCAACAACAATGCCAATTTGTTATCTCTCTAAGAGTCCTTCTCAGGTTGTAAGTTTGAAGAAGCATGGTAACTTAATGTGTGTTTTGATTTTGTGTGTTTATGGATCAAATGGGATAACTAACCAACTGGTTTGTTTTCAAGACACTCAAATATATATAACCAAGTAAGATAATGCTTTCAAGTGTTACTAATCAGATGAATAACTGAACTTGGTGCATGAAGAAGACTATATTTATCAACCAAAACATAGATATGATGGGTTGAATAAAGATAGCAGTGATTACCAATCAATCAATGTTTATGAATTGACAGGATGAGATGACAGTCACCAGCAATTAGACAAACTTGGACAGAGAAAGTAATCAATCAAAGTATAGAAAATAGAAAGAAAATGGCAATCTGATAGTAACTGAGAAAGAAGCTTGTGTATCTGTATTATATGCAAGAAAGATCTATTACAAAGTAGTATAGTTCTGTATCCGGACTTGAACCCTGAGTCTATAAAATTGATAGGATTTATAGCCTTTACAAGCAGTTTCAGATCCTCAAAAGATGGATCTAGTAACCTCTTTTCCTATCTCAAATCCGAATTTGTGAGGTGGCTGGAAAAGACAAAAATTTCTGGAAATATGTTGCTCAAAGCTTGACCCATATATATAAAACCAAAACAGATGTGTACAAACTAGAAGAGGCTTTTGTATATTGTTTTGTTCTGAGAAAAAAACTCTCTTGGTTCTTTGAGATTAATTTTCATTTGCCCGGGATCTGAATTTCAAAAGCATGTGTCAAACAGGGAAATTCTGAGATCCGAAAATTAGGGCTCAGAGATGAATTCGATTCTCCCAATATATGACACCTGTAGGAAAAATGAGAGACGTTATTGTTCTTTGACATGTTAGAAACAAAAAAATCCACATGTTTCTCAAAAGGATTCTCCAGTCGCTCAGAATCATCATTTTAAAATGATGACTCAGCATAGTAAAAACAGAGTTTTCTGCACTTTCGGTGGCTAAAATAGCCTCGAATTTCGCGTTTAAGCTACTGAAAGCTAAGGTTTTCGGTGGCTTAGAAGCTATTTTGGAGAGGCACTTAGCCACCAAAACCTGTAATTTGACTTTTTGAAATAAAAACCAAATCCAATGTTTTTCAATCTTTATTACAAACATAAGGCTCTCAAAAATGAACCTTAAAAAATTTAGAAATGTATTTTTCAATGACTTCCTATCACCTAAATAAACAAATTTGACTGTGTTATTTGAGGAGATAACACAACCTATCCCTATATTCCAGTTTAACAACCATATGGATTAGGTTGATCACACTCCATATGAGGTATATATTTCTAAACTGACATATAGGAATAGGTTTTTCCCTGCATTTTTCGCCTTGCATTATTAACCATCCATACTTCCAACAAATGCCTTAGGTTCGAACCCAACCAATTGTGACCTTAGCCACTCTTTTTTCATGTTGTAACTGGTTATGTAATACCTACCCTTCATGGGCACGCTAGATAGCACTCGGATTTACATTTGGTGCCTATGTTGCATTTTCCCATAGGCTCGGGAGCCCTCCTTTAGCCCCACCATGACTTGAAGATTAAGCCTCATTCAACTCTCTTCGTCTATATTCTGGCCACATCCTATGGGGGGTTCCTGAATTTTTTTTTTATGTTTCTTAATGGTCTCCTATGTATTTGTTGCTCGTGTCATGCCTCCCACCGTTGCGTTGTTGTTTTCCCATATCCCTCTTACCACTATACAATAGCCTTGACCATCCACCTCTTACATTATTTGTTCTCCATTTTGTATTCACCTACCCAGGGAGAGAACAACTGCTAAGAGTGGACCTCACTTGCTAGTACCATTTACATTCCTCATTGTTTAGGTCGGTTCCATGCGCTTGGAACATAGGAGCATGTTGTTAAGCCACTCGTTCTCTCCCGCCGAGTATACATTTATCTCTTTTTCAGACTCGTAAAAGGACATGAAAAATACACTCACAAGTCTCCTTTAAGCTCTTTTCATGCTCTAGTCTAAACATGAAAATATTTTCAAGTGAACTTTTTTTCTTTCACACTCGCTAAATCATTTTGAAAGGACATCTATCCAGTGTAAGTTTAACCCTTTTTCGAACCAGATGGACTACTTACAAAAAATGAATACTCTAGTCCACCAAGGCTAGAAGAGTTCTCCCTTGTATTGTTTTATACTTTTTCAGGCTTGGGGGACTAAATTTATGAAAAAGAACATCGATCTTACTTGGGTAACTCTTTTGTTCTCTTTAAACCATGAAGGAGACTGAGCATACTTGTGTCATTCTTTTGTGCTCGTTAAACCATGAAGGAGACAAAAAATACAAAAAAAATCAAAAAAGAGTGGTGGTTTTTCACCATTGGTCTATTCTCAAACTGGCAGTGTCAATCAAGTCGCCCTTGAACATGCCACTTGTTTGAGTCCTCATCATACAATTGTGTTTTATCTTGCCTAGGAGTCGTCCCAATAATATGAGTCAAAGATACTACTTTGACTTGTTACTCTTCCAAACATCATGGAGAGTGCTTCAATGCCTCCTGCATTGTTGCACTATATTCTTTCAACTCTTGTGTTTTGCTGCCAACTCACCAATGTGTCATGCTATATGTTAAAGGGAAGTTTAAGCCTAAGTCGGCCATCTACTATTTTGTTGACTTTTCAAGTCGGTCATCCCTATATCAATTGTACTTTGTGATACTCTCTCTTCACATCATCTCTTGGTGTATGTTTCATGTCAATTGATGGGGGATACATCAAGGCCCTCCCTTGACGGATCTCTTCCTATCAAATTCAACACATTATATATATTAGGAATATAGAAACTCGGTAGTACCTTTGATCTTGTAGTCATAAGTGGCATGCCTCCTCGCAATCAACAATGGGTTTCCTTCATTGACTCATGATAGATCGATAATACGAGTGTTCGACACTAGATCCTATATTCACACTCGCTAGATTTTACTAGGTACCTTGGGGTCCATCTTCATCATCGATGGATCCCCTCGCGTCTGTTAATAGTATACATCAATGGCTGGTAATCAAACAATTTCTACCATGCTTGACATCAACTCATCTATTCGCATGATGTAGATTCGTACCATCGGGATTTGGGACGACGACCTTAGGTTGGGGCCATATCCTTATTTTATAGCATCCCCTCCCAAGTTGTGTTGGAGTATGCAACTTGTATATGAAGACCTAAGGGGTACTCTCCTTAGTGCTCATTGTCTTCCTGACATTTATATGTTGTGTCATAGATCCACGTTGTATCTTTTGTAGGTTATGATTATGTTCCCAATATAGATCCATATTATATCTACTGGTGTCTATGATTGAGTGATGACATAGATCCACCTTATATTGTCTCATGTCTACAGTCTTATTGATGACATGAATCCACTCTGTAATCTTTCATGGCCATGTTCTAGCATTTCATTTCATGGATCCGAAGTGTATTGTTTGGCATCCATGCTCATTCTGAGTTTGAGTATGTCTACCTAGAGAATTGATCTATATATACTCATCCTTGGCGTTCGACTGCAGGTCTTATTTGGTCTATCAAACCTCCTTTTCTCTCTCCTTGCATTGCCTTAGATGAATATTATTGTAATGTATTTCTTCCATCCACTCCTTTCTTGACCTCACACATTAGGGGGCATATGTTATAGCCTTAATCTCCACCCTACATGTCAGAGAGGAAGCCACTAGTGGATAGAAGCCTTAATGAAACTTTTCCCTGAGGTTTGACCCTTTCCAGAGAATTTTGGAGGGCCTCGTGTGACACATAGCATGCAACAAGCTAGGCCTCACTAGACAATAGTGGCTCAACAAGTCAGGCATTGTCAAACTTCTAGAAAAGGGGAGTTACGAGGAGAGGGGCGAGAGATGAGTTGGATCTTAGTGGTAATATCCTAGGAACTCACATCATTCGAGTTTCTAGTGGCCTCTAAAATATCTAGAAGCCTCCTCCAAGAACTATATAACAAAGGTAAGCCTTGGACAAGAGGAGGAAAAATTCAGAGCAAGGTTATGCTGCCAAACTATAGAGGTATTCTACCAGAAGTCATTGGATCCTAGCATGAGCAAGGAGTTGTAAGGAGAATCAAGGAGAAAGGAGATTGAAGGAGACTACATCAACACTTGAGGTACATTATCTTGATGTAATTTCTTATGTTTAATCAATATATCATTTGGTTTTCCCCTTGAATGTTTTTCATTTATGTATAAATGTCCAGATCTGATCTTGTAGATTATAGATTAGGTTAGATTCAAGCTAGATATGAGATTCTAACATTGGGAAGCAAGTATAATGGTTTAGTATTGTCTTTGGTGTGCATGAAGAATATTGTAGAGGTTGGAGATGGAACTTCAGGACTGCAGCAGCCAGGATACGCTAAGGAAAAACTTCAAGAAAAGGTAAGCCATTGACTCAACTCTTTGTATGTGATCATATTGCTTGTTTCTATGGAATCCATAGGAAGTCTACCCCCTCCTATCTAGGAGAACTAGGATGATCCCAGGGAGATCTTACTGATCTATTAAGTGAGATCCTTGTGACCATTTTTCCCGCAATACCTAGTAAACAAAATTTTCTTTTGGAAGAAGCTATACATCCTAAGGATGAATGATTGAGACTCAATAAAAAAACATCTAAATTCCTTCAATATTGTGGTAAGTAAGTTTTTTGTCAAAATTAAAATTTATGATGAAGATAAGTGCATTAGTTTACTGTGTTCTTTGCTAGATTCATAAGATAGTTTGGTTGTAGCTATTGGGAGTAATGCAACCACAAGAAAGTTTCATTATGTGGTTTCATCGTTGTAATCAAATGAAATGATGAGGAAAACCATGGATGGTTAGATCACAAATGCCTTATCTATAAGATGTCATTCCTTGGATAGAAATAAAAATAAGTCCTCAAGTGGGAGATCTAAACAGGGAAAATTTTAGGGGCTAAATTTCGCCCATGGGATAATTTTCAATGTTTTTTCCCACAAAAAGATTCGACAATTTCCATTATATTAAAGCGATTCGCCAAAATTTTATAGGATAAAAGTATTTTACTCTAAAATTCGCCAAAAGTTTTTAGAAACTATATAAAATCCTTATAAATATGAATATTTTTACAAAAATATCACCAAACATGTTATGGTTGGCATTTA
>ML806621.1:123046-135086 GCA_009831015.1 Picea engelmannii
AAAAAGTCAAATCACCTATGCACCCCCTTTCTTATTCCCCTCTTATAGTATCATGGTCCCCTTATTTCTTCCTCAAGCAACCATTTAGAAAGATATTATATTATTATGTATTTCCATTTATATATGCTTTTGTATATCATTAACACCCATAAAAAAACATAACAACCACACTATAATCCTAATCAACTATAATAATTCATAAACACTTATTAATGATATATTAAACCTTGAACTCTGCACTAGAAATATTTACAATTCACATTTTTACAACATACTATCATCATAATTCAACCTACACAGTGTAACTCTAATCACATAAGCCACATCATAAAAATAATACGTAATTTAACATATTATAATTCAAAATCGAAACTGAAATACTTCATGCATCGGAAAACTAAAAATAAAAATGTTACAAGGACAAGTAGACAAAATAAACAGTTTTTTAAAGTAACATTGTTCAAATGCATTATGAGTGGCTAAGAATGTGACGACTCTCCATTATTATTTGCAAGTTGATGTGCAACCAGACCCATAAGTGACAAACAATATAAGTAGAAAAATATCATAGGAAAATCATTTTTTATATATACGTCCATACTATAAAAATGCCTTGAATATAACCGTGTTGGTTGGTAGCGTTAGCTGGAAGATGTATAAAGAATCATTTAGAAAATAATTATATATAGAGATGAAATTTAATAACGCAATGCTAAAATTTATTTAAAGTGAATAAGTGATTTATTAGATTTGATGTTAACGGATTGTCGAATCGGTTTTAATTTTATTTATGCTTTGTTTTTGTTTTGATATATTAAAATGAGATCGGTCACGTGTAAATTCATTTAAATTGGGAAAATTTATTCATTCCTCCAAAATTATACTCCATAAGTCATATGTTCGATAGATTTGGCAGAAATTTTTTGATGAGATTATTGGTTGAGAGATTATTATTTTGATAGGTTTCTCCAAATTTGTCGGTTGAGAGATTATTATTAGCCAAAGTATCATAAGTCAAGATTTGTAATTTCAGCAGTGGTCTTGAAAACACATTTTTCATAGAATATATTATATATTTAATATAATTAAGAAATTTTTCCGTTGAGAAAAAAAGTTCGATAAGTTGAAAGTATAATTTAGAAAAAAAGAATAATTACATGGTTGTAACTCTTTACTTCAAAATTCGACTAAATAGATTTTGGTGAAATTATCATTTTTTATTATTTAAATAGTATTTTTGAATATATAAATGAATTCAACATTTTAAAATTTGTTTGAGACACTCCAATAATATATACTTGATCATTCAAATCTAGAATTCCAACAATTTTTAAGCTGAATTTTGAAAAATTAATCGAATTAACAAAAAAAAATATTTAAACTAAACAATTACCAAAACACTAATAAATACATATTCATTTATACTCAAAATTTATACTAAACCATTTATACTCGAAATTTATACTAAACCAAGGAAACATCATTTAATATTAATAAATAACATCCTTTTTAATAATTTCTATGTAATTATGCACGCACGGGTGTAGACGGATTGACAAGTGCCGTGTAAATGGAAGGAAATTTCATTCTTACAGACTGGGTGGATTCCCCAGTACAAATAATAATAATAATAATTTCTATATAATTATGACATGTCACCTCCTTGTCCCTTATGTTTGGACATCTTTTGAAGGCTTCCAAAAGTAAATGTTATGTCAAAGAATTTGATAAGTTCAAAATTAATATTTAACTTCATATGAATATGAATATATATATAAACGAGAATATTTACAATAAAGAAAAGGACAAGTTTCAACCTCAATACACCTAAATTTACGCATCCATTTCGACTCAAAGTAACCAGACACAATTACGGAATTTGTTGATTGCATCAAGTGGACCAGACACAACCAACAACATATAAGACCAACTTCGGTATGAAGAGCAATTAGAAGATGGAGACACATCAACGACCGAGTAAGAATCATGGATGGTATACTTGGCATTCATGAGAACCAAGTCAAGCCACATAGGACATTTTAAAGTAAATACATGACATCCATCACAGAAAAGTTAACAAATTGGAAGATGTGTGATGTCATAATGATAATCGATTTTAAGGTGATAGGTATGTTACATATCAAATTGGTATATAAGATTTTTTTATTTTACAAATAAAACATTCATCTACACATATTTCATTATTTTACAAACAAGGAGTGTATGAGATATCTTTTTTTACTATTTAATTAGTAAATAAAATTTACGTATATCCTACTTTTTCTATATAAACACAATAAATAAAAGTTTTATCTTTCAAATGTTTGAAAGTAATTAATAATTAATTCACAATATAATAGTAGTCTTAAGTCAGAATTATGTAAAATTCTAAGAAGAAACAAAATAATAAATAATTTAATATTGAAAAATGGCAAAAATTAATAATTAGTAAAAAATTCCATTGACTTTTTTGTCATCGTCAAAGCATCACTTTCATCTAACCAAAAAAAACATTAAAAAGAAAAAGAAGCTGAAATTTTATCATTGTCCCACTCCATGATCAAAAGGTACATTTTAACATGCTATAACAAGACAAGACAAACATGACTAGAGACCAATGGTTGAACTAGGTATATGAAGCAACAAAAGATCTTAAACCATGAACAATGAACAAAAATGAATTATATTGATAATGATATATTGAATTGTACAATTACATTTATTTTTTTTAATTTGAAAAAATATATTAATATCATCTTAACAATAATAATAAAATTAAACAATTAATCCCCGGATGGGGTGACACGCGGCAGAGAGGAAGTGCCACCCGGACTCGCACTCAGCGCTGGTTTAATGGCCGATGGCCGCCACCCACACCTCCGCATTAACGCTGATGGACGGCCATAGCAGAGGACAGGCGACGGAGGTACTCCTCCCTCGCGCGACAATTAACCCCCCATGCGCACAAGAATTCATCGTTGTTATGGATGGACGGAGGACTTGGCAGTTTGATTACGTTTTTTATTTTGAGCCCGAGCAGCGGAGGAAGGCTCCTGGTGCGACAACGACATGGTTACTTATCGCCTTCTATCTGCATTCTGAGAAGATTTTCCAGGGCTGGTGGCTTCTTTGTGGGTCTCAACAGAGTTGGCTTGCCTGCGCTCAGCACTCGCAGCCGCTCTCGAGTTGGTTCTCTTCTAACTGAGCTCTGCATTTGTTTGGTATTTGCTCGGGTACAATGGTCAGGAGACGAGGAAAACCTCGACGAGGTTCTGCCTGGGACGTGCACAAAGCGCAGAGGCACCGGGAGGAGGAGCTTGAACGGGCCTTGGCTCTGGCCTCTTCCATTCTCAGGAAGAAGGCACGGGTTGAGAGGAGGGAGGTGCTCAACACCATTGTTGAACAAGGAGCTGACTGCAGCAGGACTGAGAAGGAAACCGAGCCCGCGGATTTGTTCTCAGGTTGTGTTGTGGAGGAGGACCTGTCAATTGGGGACCTGCCGTGTGACGAGAAGCCAAGCGCCATGGAGAAGCTCAGCAGGCAGGACAACACGAGCACCTCGACTAAGGACGACGACCTTCCTGGCTGCGTGGTGGAAGAAATCCCATGGATGGGTGACCTGCAAGCCACATATGCCGAGAAGATGGTGAAAGCAGAGACGGTAACGGTGCAGAGGAAGCTTGTGGTTGGCATTGGCAAAGTTGTGGAACGGAAGACTGCTCCTCCTAGTGGCCTGGGTGGCGGAACGCATGGCCCTCTCCTCAGCGACGAACACCTGGCCTTGGTGTTCGAGCTCCGTAGCCACATTGTGGACTTGGAACACAGAGCTCTCATCATGGGCCAGCGTATAGATTTGCTCCTTGACGCGCTCTCCGGGGCTCCAGCTCAGTGTAAGTGCCCCTTGTGCATGCAGACTTTTGCCATCTCGGCGGGAACTGGTGGGAGCGACACGTCATCGGGTGCCTGGGCTACCCTGTTTTTCAGGTTCTCAGTTTTTATGTGTAATTGCTATAGGTTTATCTGGACCACTGGCATCTGTCCTGGTTTCCTATGGGCAGGACAAATGTCTCTTTTCTTAATGTATTACTGTATAACTGCTAGATGTTTCCCAATAATGCTGGTTTCCAGTTACCGGCAACATCTTTTGGTGAATGTAGCCATGAAGCTGTTTATTTTGTCAAAGTTTTGAGATAATATAATATAACAGGTACTACACCTTTTTTATTTAAAAAAAAAAAATTAAACAATTAATTATAAAACTTAGTTATTAATTTAAATTTAAATCATAATATAAATAATCAATAAAAAAATTAATTAAAACTAAATAAAAAAGACCAATATTTTAATGTAATTATTAATAAAATCTTCTTTTATTTATCTAAAAATCAAATTACATCATTCAAATTTCAAACCCAATAAATAATTACACAATAATAAATATAAAAGAAGCCATTTTTTTTTATTATGGTTGATGTTTGTGTTTTTATAAAACAAGCCATTTTTATTATGGTTGATGTTTGTGTTTTTATAAGTGATGTTATATAATCATAAATCTCTTTCAATATTAATAAAATTTAATATATAAAGTGAATCGAATTGATGGGCCAATTCATTTTTTAAGGTAATTTTAGGAAAAAAAAACAAACACGTGTATGATAAGAATGGCATATATTGAGGTTTATGGTTGTAATTGGTAGACATGTCAAGTAAAATGCATATGACAACCAACCACTAAAATATATGTATGCCAAATTTAGATATGTGGAAGATGACAACAAACTAAAAACATGTAATGATAAAATATATATGTAACAATCCATTGTCCCATGCTCAAACAATCCATACCCCTAGTGGAAGGGCATATTGTCCTAATTTTTTTTTATGTGTTTTCCACTTTTTTTATCACATTATCTATCATGTTTGTCCTTTTCAAACAATTTTCAAATGGATATTTTGTAAGTTGGCATCCATTCCAAAAATGAATCTCAAATAATACAAAAATATACAACAAGAAGCCATATATTTGGAATGAATCTCAAATAATACAAAAATATACAAAATTTGGAAGGCCTCCATAAGTAAATCATATGTCATTTCTGGGAATGGGAGATTGGATGAGGTGGACCATACTCAACCAACAATAAGACAACGTAGGTAGGAAGAGCGATTAGCAGATGGAGCCACATCAACGATCAAGCAAGAATCATGGCACATTAGTTAAAAAAAATCATATTGAGAATGAAAACTCCTACTATTTGGTCAAGAAAGTGGTTGGGAAATGACACGTTTGAGAATTTTTATTGGAATAAGTGTTAGAATTAATGGTGTTGGGAGTTGGGAGTTTGTAGTAATTACTTTGGAGTTTGTGGTAATTATTTTGGAAAATGGTTTTATTGGGAAATAGTAAGCACTATGTAATGAGTTAATCATTGGTTTAATGTTTGGTGTATTTTATTTGTTCGGTGATGAATAAAGTATATTTAATGAATATGATGTATTATTGGCTCACTATATGGTGATTAATATTTCATAGTGTTTAATATTTCAGGTTTTTATCATCATAAACATCATACACATTTAAAGAGGAATATCTCGCTTTATATTCCTATGGTTTACCATTTTTCGTTGCAAAATTCTTGAAGTTGGATGTAAATGAATATAATATGTTGTCTTGATGTTAATAAAGGATGAAGGTTGCACTTTTATTAGAGAATGGTTTCTTTAATGCGAGTTTAGCAATGAAGAACGAATGAGTTATTTTCCACTTTTCCTTGAGATTTAGGAATCAAAATTGCTTTCAAATGCAAAGGGGGGATTTGGGAAAAATCAACTTTTAAATCAATTGAAACCAAGATAGTAAACATCAAAAAAAGTTGTTTGTCAAGTAAAGGGGAAATCTCCTATTTTGAAAGATTCTAAGATTTTTTTTACAACTAGGATTAAGAGAAAATCCAATTTTTAGTATGAGAACCAAGTCAAGTTGCATATGACATTTGAGAGTAATCGGCGTAAACCTATCTTGATCCCAAATCTATCAAACATTTGAGAGTAATCGGCGTAAACCTATCTTGATCCCAAATCTATCAAACATTGAGAAGAATCAAATTTCTTAAGACATAAATTTTTTATCATTTAATTCCATGTCATGTATTAATTCCTTCATATTAAATGATAAAAAAATTACACCTTAAGAAATTTAATCCCTTTCAATGCTTGATAGATCCATATTTAAGATGGATTTATGTTGGTTTAATTTTTTAGATGTTGTCACATACATTGTATGTACATAGATATTTATTTTTATTTAATTTTTTTGTTATCGCGTAATGTAATGTTACGTGACAATATCCCCCCATACTAGGTTGTAGAGAACCTTGGTACTCTCGGTGCAAATACTTAACATCTATAAAATAAAAGCTAACAAATTGGGAAAGTAAGGGATGTGTAATTTGTGGAACAAAAGATAATCACGAACTAGATCACAAGAACTCAATAAGTATAAGCTTTATCTTCCAGAGGTCCAAACACAATTAGTGGTTAGTTTGTGATATAGTGGTAGTCCTAGCTCAAGATTATGTAGAGTCCCCTCCAAAAAACAATAAATAGTTCAACATTAGAAAATGGAAAAAAGGATAAGCAGAAGTAGGACATTGTCATTAATCTTTTTGTCATCATCAAAGGATCACTCTCATCTAACCACACAAAAAAACCATTCAAGAAAGAAAAGACGCTGAAATTTTACTCTTATCCCACTCCATAAAAAAAACATGAAAACTAGTTTATAGCTAGTTTATAGATCATGACAAAGTACATCTTAAGATTATTACATATTTGTAATTTAATATATATAATTATTTTTATATATGTAATATAAAGGCAAATGATTTTTAAAAATAATTTTGACTTTTAAAAAATATTTTTAAAGTATTAAATATATAAGGTTTATGGTTGTCGTAGGTAAACATGTCAAGTAAAGTGCATACCATATGATAACCAACCACTAAAAATGTGTATGCGTCATGCCAAAGGTAAGATACGTGGAAAATGACAGCAAACTGATAAAGACATGTAATTAAAATCTATATAAAAAAATAAATATAATAACAATTATGTTTAATTGGCTCGAACGATTATATATATATATATATATAACCCCTAAGAGTTAGCTCGAATGATTATCACCGATATTGTTGGGTATATTCTATTTTAAATATTTAATATATTCAATTTATGTTTTATATACTCTATTTTTAAAATAATATATTTAATTTATGTTTTATATATTCTATTTTTAAAATATAATCGATTTTATTTATTGAATTGTTATTTCTTTTTAAATGTAATAAATTGCATATAAATTTTTAAAATCTATATATTTCAAAGAAAATATCATAATATTATCTTTCATATAAAGAAATGATATTACATTAACTAGTATAGTATACAAATTTGAATCTCCCCAAGAAAAGCATACTAAAGTCTACAAGCCACTATATTAGCTCTATGATGAGCATATCATCACTACTCCCAAAAAGGTGGATAAGGTTCAGTAAAACATATATTAATTAACCAAAAATTAGGTTCAGTACAACATATATTAATTAACCAAAAATTAGGAACCTCATTCCCTTCTAAAAAAATACAACATATATTAATTAACCAAAACTTAGGAGCTTCTCAAAAAAATACTTGATGGGATGTTTTGTCACAACCCCTCTTCTTTCACCAATTTTAGATGTCCAGGGACACACCAAATTTGAATTGTTGATATGCCAGAGTGTTTTGTTTACAATATATAGCTCTCTAAGAAGAATAAATAAATTTATCTTACCAATGCCCAACATGATCCATCATTGTCTATAAAGCCAAGTTCGAGAATCTAGACCGGTTAGTCATCCATCCTAGAACAATTATAGAATCTCCAAAAATCTAAACCATGTTAATCCCTAACTCATTTACAATTCTAAGAAGGGTAGCAAGAGAACTAATCTCTACACAATTATTGGCGCCTTTAACTAGTCCTAAGGAAAAAGAAAATAAATGATAAACATTTAGGTAGATAATCTTACCAGCAACACAAACACCAAGGCTTCCTTGGGAGGCCCCATTAAAAAAAATAGGCAAATTCAACATCTAAGTCTCACCAACTTTCCTAGGCATTACTTCTTTCACATGAACCTTGAAATATTCAAAAATGTATTTGACCTTGTGAAAGACATGTACACGAGGTAGAATTTGGTCTTGAAAAATGGCTTTGTTTCTAGAGAGTTGAATGGCCCAATATACCAACAAAGGCAAAGAATTGTACTCTTTTACAAAGGAATCATCCATCCATGACTTTAAGGCTTTAGACAAGGATTGGCCTCCCCCATTCCAAACGCCATTGACCAAGGTTTTTACAACATCTCAATCTACCAAAGTATAGTGGCAATCAACAAGAAGATGTTGAATTGTTTCCCCACTCTCCCTACAAAGATGGAAAATACCAAGGCATGTCATGCCCTTTGATGCAATACTTCCCATTAGTATAGAGCCTTATTGCCACCACCACTCTTGACCTACCTATAAAGCTTGTGCAAAAAGAGAAGCATAACCTAGCTAGTCTTAAGAAAAAAAGAATGATAAGCATTTAGGTAGATAACCCTACCAACACCACAAACACCAGGGTTTCCCTGGGAGGCCTCATTAAAAAAACAAAAAACAGGCTAATGCAACATCTTAGTCCAACTTACCAACCTGCCTAAGGATTTCATCTTTCACATGAACCTTGAAATCTTCTAAAATGTATTTGATCATGTGAAAGACATGTACTAGAGATAGAATTTGGTCTTGAAAAATGGCTTCATTCATCCATCCATAACTTTAAGGCTTCAGATAAGGATTGACCACTCCAATGTCCAGTGCCATATCAGGTTTCAAGAGCATCCCAAATTGCCAAGGTATTGTGACAATCAACAAGAATATGTGAAAGTGTTTCCCCACTCTCCCTACAAAGATGGAAAATGCCAAGGCTTGTCATTCCCTTCGATGCAACACTTCCCACTAGTATAGATCCTTGTTTCCACCACCACTATGGGACCTTCGAATCTCCGTGCTTGTGGAAATGCGAGACAGTCCATATGCTTTGTTAGCTTGATATTATTGCTTATTATGACAAGTAATATGTAGAAAACGTACTTAAAAAACATAAGCTTGATCCTATGTAAATTCTCCTTATACTTTTTGTGCTAAAGATTGACTAACAAATTAAATGTTTTTGAAACCCAACCCCCAAATGCTTACGTATGTGTGTGAGAGGTTATTATTTATGTTATATAATGTTTTTAAAACGTAAAAATGTTCAAAACAAAAATACAAATGTTTGAAATGATAAAGAGTTTTACCCCCATTTACCATACAATAATATATATTAAAACAATATAAAAAAATATGTTTAAAAAAACTAAAAAAAGAAAAAATAGAGATATTTGTATTAGGAAACTTTTTAATACTTTAATCATGTGTGACCATTAATATATATTAATATTATTAATAAGCATTTAATATTAATATGTATAAAACTATTATCAATATAAAACTATATAATATAAATATTATAACACAAAATTATACCAAACAATTTAAACATTTTTATTATTATTAGTTGCTAATATATTTTGTTATATAAGGATTTGAACTTTAAACAATGATAAATCGGATATTTGGACAAATTTTGAAAAAAATTTGAACTTTTTTAAAAAGTAAACCAATATGTTATCAATGATAACAAATCAAAATGAATAACAAAGATATTCAACATAGTTAATATGTGGCAAACAATAAAATGGATTCATTCCTTCATAAAACGGTACAACAACCATTAACTCTACAAATCACAACTAGATGAGTGCAAACCACACAAATTCACAAATGTATATTCATTATAGTTGGCAATTTGTGAGGCTAGTTCAACGTATGTGGAACTATAACCTTTTCCAGCAGAAAATTTCTCAATATATATTATATATATGGTGTTCTCAAAACAAAGTACCAGAGTACAAATACATAGCCATCATAAATGCCTTCGCCTTACAAAGTATCACCCCCCATCGGGTACTGTAACATCAAAAAGTCCAAAATTACATTTCATACAGCCTCTCTATGACAGTCCATATAAAGTCCCAAACTAAAAGCCTAGATTTCATCAAGTGGAACAAATGAAATTAGATACAAAAAAAGGAAAATCTATCCATATCCCCCTGGGCCAAGCAGCTCAGATATAAAGGCGAAGAGTGAGTGGGGGGGCCTCTTGGCCATCCTTCCATTTGGAATAATGTATCCTTCTTTCCGGGACCAATAGAGCTTTCTTTGAGAGCGAATCAGTAACCTCATTTGCTTCCCTATAGATGTGCTCAAACTTTAATTCTTTGAATAGGAGCATAAGAGATCTTATCTTCTGCTTCCAACCTGTAAGAGATGTAATAAAAAGTTTGCACTTATTGTTTATCCAGTCAATCACGATATTAGAATCCCCAAGTACCTGAAGTTGAACAAGATCAATTCTCTAGGCTAAAGTTAAGGTGGCCTAGGCACCAAGGAGCTCGACCCTCGTATTCGAACCCACTCCATAGTTAAATGTCCACCTGCAGGAAGTGTTCTCCCCTATCTTAACAATACCTCTAGCACCACTCATAGTGCCATTATTTTGTGCTGCACCATCAAACCAACCAATATTTAGAAAAATTATATCAGGCAGTTTCCTAATTCTTTTGGGAATAAATTTTGAAAGTGCACTTGTGCCTACCATCAGTCCACGGATCTGAGCTAAAGCTCCCTGTACAGATGGTGTAGTTGATTCAAAGATAAACTTATTTCTAATCAGCCAAATAGTCCAGCATGTCACAGTAGGTAAACTATAGTTGGTCTTTTCCTTCTTCTGCCAGGTATCAAAACACTGTAACAATATATTACCTCCCCAAACTGTATTGAAATTATATTCAATTGCCAAATATTTCTAGATGTCGAGCATGAAAGGGCAACAGAAAAATATATGTAGGATCGACTCCTCGTCCCTAAGGCACAGAGAATAGATGCTCGGTCCTTCCCAGCCTCTTCTCCTCAGATTATCCCAGGTGAGAACTTTATTCTCCAGTGCAAGCCATAAAAACAATTTTATTTTTAGGGCGATCTCCCAAGTCCAAAAGGTCCTTCGCCAGCCAGTGATTGGAATTGTCCAGTATTCCCTAGCTAGTGCCTTATATATATTTCTGACTGTCAAGACCCCAGAGTGGTCACCGCCTAACCAAATAAGCACATCATCAATAGGTTGTAATTGAATACCTAAGAGTATAAGTTCTTTGTAGAAAGCAATCCACTCGGCCGCCAATGTACCAGTGAGCTCCAACTCCTCACATGATCTCCATTGATTTGTAATAAAACCACAGGAGGACTGTGCACAAGCTTGGTATAAAAATTAATATTTTGTGCCTTGAGTGCCCCCCATAGCTCGTTCAATAACAGAGAAGAGTTGTCCAATCCTGTTGGCGATGGAAGTCACTCATGGATTGCTTGCAGGAGCAGAGCCCGACGCCCATCAGTTTAATGTCACAATTTGTTTTAAAGGGTGATCAGATGGAGGAAAACTCAGAAACGATATCGTATCAACTCAGAAACTAGGCCAGGCATGCGTGGACGAGTGAGGTCTTGATAAACTTCCAACAGTGAGTCGTAGTAAAGGGTGAGTAGGGGGAAGACTTGCATTAGAAGGGTGCGAAGGTCTGTCACAAACATCCGGTTTATAACATACTGGAGAAGAAAGCATCCAAATGCAAAATCCTTTTACATTCAAATACAGAGGACCAGAGGGCACAACAATATCATAACAAATCCTTTATCATAACAAGATTGTTCAATCCACGCGAATCCTTCGACTGTGGACTCCCTGGTATGAGATGGAACATAGATGGAAACAGGAAAACTGTTGGTCATAAACCAAGAAATCTCAAACACAGAGGCATAACCCGGAAACCAGAATATTTGCTGAAACTTTACAGTCGGGAGC
>ML806621.1:158097-190395 GCA_009831015.1 Picea engelmannii
CTTCTGTTGCGCGCGTTTTCTTCAATGCGTATGTTTTCTTCAATGTTGTTCCTCCTGTGCTTTATATCCTGCCATTTTTGTTGTTGCCATCAAAGACAACAATCATCAACACGCATTCGTTGCTTGTTCAATATTTGCCAACACTCTGATCCTGTAGATAATATTACTCAATGTATTCTTTGAAACTCCTCCAATTTTCACTCCTTGAATCCTCCCCAAAAAGAGGTTATATAAAGAATGGTAGACTTTATTCAATTCTGGTCTATTCAAGAGAGTGAACTTACACATAATTCCCCACACTCTAACATCTGATTCTTAAACTCACACACGGGAAACTAAAGTCCGTACTCTTTCCAATGAAATTTGTCCCACTTCATTTGGATTCTCGATGAAGAAGTTATGATTGTTTTACCTGGAACACTTGTTTATTGACTAGCTTCAGGACTGGTCACAAACCCTATCTTCCACAGAGTGTATATCCATAATTATAGCGAATCAAGAGCTGAACATTTTACTAGAGGTATCTTGATATGTATTCTCAATACCATAGCGATTTCATCATTTGAATCATCCTAGAAAAAAAGTTATAGCTAAAATGGTAAGATGACATGAAAATAACATACCTTAGAACACATCACCAAAAGACTTCATCCTCCCTTGAAATCCGGCCTTCTTTTCTTCTTATTTCCTCTGAAATTCAACTTGTATCAAAATGAATGTCTAATGATGTTTATTTATACCATTTATGTCACTTCATTTTAACATTAGGGCCGACCTAACACTTTCTTATTTTGTAATTATTTTCCTTAATTATCTTCAGGGCCTACATGCACTTCCTTCTTCAGTTCACTTTGTCATCTTCAAAAATCCATTTCTCCTCAACCGTGAGGATCCACGTGATGTGCCACATACCACTGGAAAAAAAATGATGTATAATATCCATTAATGGGTGTTGTATATGCATGTGTATTGTCCTTCATGTCCAAATACCTTTATCAATCTTGCGGTCCAAAACCCATGACTAGGGTTGACATCAATGACAACAACCAATCTTCCAACACTTTGTAGAAAGCAATCCACTCGACCACCAATGTACCAGTGAGCTCTAACTCCTCACATTATCTCCATTGATTTGTAATAAAACCACAGGAGGACTGCGCATAAGCTTGGTATAAAAATTAATATCCCTTGCCTTGAGTGCCCCCAGTAGCTCAGTAAATAATAGAGAAGATCTGTCCAATCCCAAGATTTTATCCAACCCGATTAAGATTGAGTGTCCATTCCCTAGCTTCTAGCTGATCCATCGAGTAATAATAGGAAGAGATTTCATTAAATTTTTCCAAACTTGTGAGGCCCCCGGTTGGATAGGCGATACAGATATAAACCAAGTTTCCACTAAATAATATGGGAAGTATTTATCTTTTATCACATTATGCCAGATCCCTTCTTTAAACAGTGCACGCCATTATGAATTTGCATGCAAGGCATGACTAAACAGAAAGAGGTTCCTAAAACCCCATCCACCAAGGTGTTTTGGCTTGGCCAAAGTCTCCCAGCTATAGAGATGAATCCTCTGTTTTTCCCCCCTCCTGCCCAAAGGAAATCAAACATAATCTTGCATATCTTTGAGAGCATTGAAACCGGTACCACCGCCAAATCCATCCAATACACAAACTGTGTTTCAAGGACTGATTTTGCTAAAATATATCGGCCACCAAGTGTCAGCCAATGATTACACCACTGGTTAATCCGCTTTTCAAATTTAATTAAAATCCACCTCCAATCAGTGAAAAGACTCTTACCGTGTTTTAAATGATATCCTAGATACCAAAATCCCACAGACAGATCCACAAAATTATAATCGAACAACCTTCTATATATTGCCAACGAGTCCTCATGGATCCCATTATAATGGAAAGTTGATTTTTGAGGACTAGTCCTTAATATCGACGCACAACAAAAAGATTCCATAATAGACTTAATCACCTGCCATTCCTCCACAACAGCTTTAGACATGATTAGTACATCGTCAACAAAAATAAGATGAAGTATTTTGATAATCCTAGAAACTTTAACTCGTGAAAGTTTGCCTTCCAACTGGCCCTTTTTTAAAAGAAAACTAATACACTCCATTACGAGAATAAAAAGTAGAGGCGAAAGCGGACATCCTTGACATAATCCATGCTCACTTGTGAAAAAGGATGTGGCCTCCCCATTGATCAACACCCCAAAGGAGGAACTGGCCACGCAACTCATAATCCATTGTATAGAATGTGTACTGAAACCAGTTTGAACTAGAATCAGACGCAGAAAATCCCAGTTTACACAGTCATATGCTTTCTTTAGGTCCAGTTTAAGAATCAAAGATTTTTGCTTCCTAGCCTTTATACTATGGATGCACTCTTATTATGTACCAATAGCATCCAAAATTTGTCTTCCCTTTAAGAAACCAAGCTGGTTACAAGTTAACTCCCTCGATAGCACTAGTTTGATCATATTTGCTATAACTTTGGAAACCAGCTTATAACAAAGGTTGCAAAGGGAAATTGGTCTAAAATTTTCAAAAGATTGTGGATTATTCTCCTTTGGGATCGGCACCAAGAAAGTCATGTTAAGAGAGCCTCTAACCCTCCCTCTAATCCTTGTATCTTCCACTAGATCCAATAGATCATCCCCCACCACATCAAAAAATTTAACATAGAACTCAGTCATCCGGGCCTGGACTCTTATCAATTGGGAAAAGTTTTAAAACTTCCCAGATTTCCTGTTTGGTAACTGATCTGTCAATTTGGCCGGAATCCTCATTTGTTACAAAGCGTGGATAAATTCGGGCTAGTTCCAATTGTACCTCAGGTGATATAACGAGATCCTTCGAAAATAACTTCTTAAAATATATTTTTGCCTCCTCATTTAGATCATCTTGCCCTCTGTGTATTTGTCCGACTTCATCCATGATTTCGCATATGTGTTTTTTATTCCTCTTCACACTTGCCAACTTGTGGAAATACTTAGTGTTACAGTCGCCACTTTTAAGCCAAACAACCCGACTTTTTTGCCTCCATTGTTCTTCTTCAATCAATAAGAGTTGATTTCATTCAGTTTCCAAAGTCTTTAATCTGTTGTCGCTAGTCCCCGATCTTGGTAAAGCAGCTATAACATCCCTGATCTCTCCCTCCATTGTAATAATTCTCCTTTGTTGTACCACACTTTTATGTTTGGCCCAGGACTTTATCCGAGCCTTTAATGTTTTTAATTTCCACAAAAACCTGTACTGAACATAAGATTTCGCTAATAATACATGATCATTCCAAATTTCCTTTACAATCGACTCAAATTCATCCTCAATTAACCAGGTTGGATTGAGCTTGAATGGAAAAGCTAAAGGAAAAGGTTGAATATCGAATTGCACCACCACCGACGCATGGTCAGATACAAAAGGAAGCTCCACCCAAGCCCGGTGCCTACTTATCTCTCTAAGAATATCTTCTGAAATAAGTACGTGGTCCAGCCTCTTTGATATCAGATCCAAACCACCCATGTCATTTCTCCAGGTCGGTGTTGGAGCAACTGGAGCCAGATCAATCAAGTGATGATCCAACATCAGATCTTTGAAATAATCTGCCAATTTATCCAGATGAGAAGACACTCCCCAAACTTCATCCGCGCCAATAGTAAAGTTAAGATCACCTGGAAGAATCAGGTTTTTAGTATCAAGAAGCCCCCCAAAAGCCAGCCTGTCCCAAAATCTCTTCCTCTCTGCATAGGGCCCATATACATTGAAGATACAATAATCCTGTTTATTTAACAGCAAGGAACCTTTGAGCATAATGCCCCCATCACAAAGGTATGGAGCCAGGGAGAATTTTTTCGGACTCCATGCAACCAAAATCCCACCAGAGTTTCCAACTAAATCGACTGCACAAATATACCAAATAGGAACGAAAGTAACCATAAAAAACGAGTCTTCTCCTCATCAACCAGAGTTTCTTGAAGCATAATTACTTTAGGATTAACCATCTTAAACACTCTACACATGGAGGCTAATTTTAGGGTCCCCCCCACCCCACGTATGTTAAGAGTTAAGAGGATCATGACTTGGCACGAGCAAGGGCCTTCATGCCTCTAAGCGGCCTAGAATCTCCAACAGTTAAAGAAACACCGACAGGGGGGTTTGTCGAGAGGTTTTCCCGCTTCTGAGAACTTCTCGTCTTGATCGTACAGGTCTCCAATCCCAGTCCTCTAGACCAGGAATAACTAGTAGAAGACCCCTCACCAGGGAGTTCCGAAAGGTTTATCTGTAATGTCCCCATTTTGGGACATTATAACATTACAACATTTCAGAGTGTTATGCCTACCCGAGTAGCCAGATAGGGGTGACAGAGAGTTTGGGAGATAATGAGGGGTTTATTTGGGCCCGACTTTCATTGTTCATCATCAGGATCCATTCCGCACAACTTGGCTTTGGTTTCGATGCATTTCGACGATTTCCGTAATTTTGAGTTATTATGGGTCATATCTTAATTAAATTCACTAAGAAGGTCATAATGGGCATATTAATTGGAGAAACCTCTTAGTGTGATAGCTCATCAGAATCGGGAAGAAGAGCACTACAGGATAAGATGGTGAGAAGTGACTTTCAATGGCTGGAGAAGCCATAAGGATGGATAAATCACTTTTTAGAGGTAAAATGGTTAATTAATTAATTAATTAAGTGATTTAATCAAGGAATAATAAAATAAAGTAAAAGTCACTTGGAGGGAAGAAGTCAATAGTGAATTAGGGTTTCAGCAGTGATTTAGGGTTTTGGAACTCAATAGTGAATTAGGGTTTCAGCAGGGATTTAGGGTTTTGGAAAGCTATAAAGGAAGGGTCAGCGACCTAATTCATCATTATGCAGATTATGACTTGTCATTGAGGAGTAGAGGCGCATCTCAGGAGAGATAGCTCAGAGGATTCCAGGAGGAAGGCACCAGTTGGCTAATTTCAGTGTTGAGAGACACACCCTAGTCACCGGGAAGATCATTCAGGTCTTCCATCATTCTTCAGTAGCAGTTACACAGTGTTCAGCAGGAAGGGTGCATTCATCGAGAGTGAGGGCGCAACTTCTGAGAGGGTTTTTAGTCGACTTACCCCATCCAGGGGGAATTTCGAGATTTCCCTCCGACCCATTTGAGAGGAGGGCAAGGTGCATCTTTTGCCTAGTTTCTCATCAGATTCCGGCAGAGGAATCAACTGGGATGCATTTTCCAGACTTGGACGTGCGACACTTTTTGTGGGCACATTTGGGGTTCCAAAGCGAGCGTCAGACCAGATTCAGGGAAACCCTTCCGACCCATTTCCCAGTAGACCAAGGTGGTCGTTGTGAGACATATCTCGTCTAATTCCGACGGTGGAATCACTAGGATGCATTTTTCCAGAAGAAGAGGGGCGCATTCCCCCAAGGGTATCCATCTGGGGTCTAGACTCATTAGCAGAGGGGTATGAGAGATGCCAGTACTGAGGACTAGAGCAGGGCGCATCATTTGGGGCAGTTTCCAGGCCATTCTGAAAAGTACAGCTCCCAGGGGAACTTTCCAGACTTCCAGCAGTTACCGTCAGAGCTTCCATAGTCCCAGCGCATCCATTGATTCTGCAGTGCTCCCATATTCCAGGTATTATCTTTAGTTGCTTATTTGTATTCTGGATAAGATCCTTTGTCTGTTGATCTAGTCGAGTATTTTTAGTTTATTCAGCCACATTCGGCCATTTTGTAATCCACAAAGATATCATAATACAAACTTTGCAGTCCTTTGTTGCATTTATTATTTGTATGACCATTTATATGCTGTAAACGATTGATCCTACACACACATTAGCAGTGTTTCCTATACTAGCCAAGTCAGGAACATTACAGTGGTATCAGAGCTAGTTTTCCTACCAGCCTAAGGGGAAAATCAGATAAGGATGTAGATACATCATTACCAGCGAGTGGATTGACAGGAGCACAGATGTAGCCTACACCCATTAGATGCAGAGAGTGTTGCTACAGTTGCAAAGTTCCTTGGAAGCCAAATCACCGATGCAGGGGTAAAGGGAAGGTGCACATTGTTGAGCTGCACTATGACAATGAGGATGAAGAGATGTATGTGAATACAACCATAGATGCCTATTTAGAGCATTCCGATAAGGGTAGTGAGTCTTGTGCATCTGAGGGACAGTTGGAGGGATAGGATGATATCGCATATCCTTCATCTTCCCCATCAGGTAATGTTGAGGATTCAACACTTCAACATAGTGGTGACACTTGTGAGGATTCATATGTGTTGGCACTTAAACATGATGAGCTTAGGAGGTTGGATGACCTACTGGTGGGTGTAGGCATGGCTTCTAGGAAGTCATGTATGGAGAATGATGAGCTTCCTATGATGAGTGAACCACACTTTTCATCTTCTCAGACACCTATGCTAGCTACGACACATGAGGATATCAATGGAATTCATGATATGGTAGAGGAGCCTTGTGTGGGGATTGTACATAAGGAACATATGGATCTGCAGACCCAGGAGGAGAGGTATGGCTTGGAGATAGTTGACCTTACACATACCTATCAGTATGAGGAAGATTGAATCACCACTCTTGGATCCATGATGTTGCAGGTGTATAAATCAGATCACATGAGTATGAAAGGGCACACAATGATGAGTGTTAGTTCACAGAGACATACAGAGGTGTACAATGGGATTCAGGGGAACACATTGGATGATAGGGAGGAGATGTACTTAGTAGAGCATGGAGATTCCTCTCCCTTGCAGCAATATACAGATCTGGGAGATCACCTTCACCGTAGAAGCAGTTGCGTGAGTGATTATGGATGGAGAATGATTGACCCACAGTTGGTAGAGATACCTACTATTGTACCCGATGGTTGGTGTTCAGTTATGAGTACAGGTGATTATTTACCATGGGTGCCGATGGACGAGCTTTTGGTTAAGACCTTTGGATTGACCAAAGCATATGCTACTTTCCAGTCCTATGGTTGGTTGCAGATATTTATGATGGCCTTTCCTGATACTTTCATCATTGATAGCAGCACAGGGGGAGCTAGACAGTGGCAGGGGGCATGGAGAGTTGGTAGGTCGAGACCACCTAACAGGAGTGTCTTGATTGCATACATCAATATACGGGTGGATCATTAGGCGCAGACAGTTGAGGCCTTGGGCATGATGGAGAGTATACTAGGCCATGGGACAAAGAATATCTCAGAGGTTACTACATATTCAGACTCTCATTGGGATGGGGGTGGAGTGATTTTGACAGTTACTAGTAGCACACATCAACAATTAGTGGGGATTGGAAGAGATGAACTTCCAAATTTGACATGGGATCCAGGAGTCCATTTGGTCAATAGTTTGTTTCATCTTATGATGGTCCAGGAGTGGAGGATCTAGAATGGATACTTTGATCAGACAATCATGATCAGAGTAGAGCAGCATCAACATGATGGTCCCTATCAGAGACTAGCATTGGACCCTAGGATTACAGGGTTGGGCATTTCATTGATTGGTGGAGACTAGTGGACCTTTGCAGGGGGGAAGTCCCCTTGATTTTCCATTAAGTTTCAGTATTGGGGAGAGTACATCATTGGTTGGTGATTCCTGGAGGTCTTGTAGTACCTCACTATGGTAGCAACATGTTCAATCGATGGGGGCCCTGTTGGGTTTGGTATGGTCTGGCAGGATAGAATCATTTCGGTTAGAGATCGTGTGTTATTTGCAGGAGAATCATGGTAGTGATATGTTATAGGATTATATCTCACGAGGCATTGTAGTTCATATTTTGATATGGGATCCATGGATTGGAATGCTTGGTAGTTCAGCGTTTGATGGAGTTGAGTTTAGAGTAGAGTGCTTGCTCAGGGAGTTGACTAAGATTATTTGGCCATTGATCATTCTACTCATCAAGAGCATGTGGGTGTCATGCGTGGTGAGCACTTGGAGAGACCACATATTGAGGGGAGTCTACCTTGTGTCACACAGGTGGATATGGGACCCTGGTATCATATGTAGATTGATTTAGTTATTGCTTGAGGACAAGCAATCTTCCGACAGGGAGGACTGTAATGTCCCCATTTTGGGACATTATAACATTACAATATTTCAGAGTATTATGCCTACCCGAGTAGCCAAATAGGGGTGAGAGAGAGTTCGGGAGATACTGAGGGGTTTATTTGGGCCCGACTTGCATTGTTCATCATTAGGATCCATTCCGCACAGCTTGGCTTTGGTTTCGATGCATTTCGACAATTTTCGTAATTTTGAGTTATTATGGGTCATATCTTAGTTAAATTCACTAAGAAGGTCATAATGGGCATATTACTTGGAGAAACCTCTTACTGCGATAGCTCATCGGAATAGGGAAGAAGAGCACTACAGGATAAGATGGTGAGAAGTGACTTGCACTGGCTGGAGAAGCCATAAGGATGGATAAATCACTTTTTAGAGGTAAAATGGTTAATTAATTAATTAATTAAGTGATTTAATCAAGGTATAATAAAATAAAGTAAAATTCACTTGGAGGGAAGAAATCATAAGCGAATTAGGGTTTCAGCAGTGATTTAGGGTTTTGGAACTCAACAGTGAATTAGGGTTTCAGCAGGGATTTAGGGTTTTGTAAAGCTATAAAGGAAGGGTCAGCGACCTAATTCATCATTATGCAGATTATGACTTGTCATTGAGGAGAAGAGGCGCATCTCAGGAGAGATAGTTCAGTGGATTCCAGGAGGAAGACACTAGTTGGTTGATTTCGGTGTTGAGAGACACACCCTAGTCACCGGGAAGATCATTCAGGTCTTCCATCATTCTTCAGTAACAGTTACACAGTGTTTAGCAGGAAGGGTGCATTCATCAAGAGTGAGGGTGCAACTTCTAAGAGGGTTTTTAGTCGACTTACCCCATCCAGGGGGGATTTCGAGATTTCCCTCCGACCCATTTGAGAGGAGGGCAAGGCACATCTTTTGCCTAGTTCCTCATCATATTATGATGAAGGAATCAACTGGGACACATTTTCCAGACTTGGACGTGTGACACTTTTTGCGGGCACATTTGGGGTTCCAGAGCGAGCATCAGACTATATTTAGGGAAACCCTTCTGACCCATTTCCCAGTAGACCAAGGCGGTCATTATGAGACATATCTCGTCTAATTCCGATGATGGAATCACTAGGATTCATTTTGCCAGAAGAAGAGAGGCGCATTCCCCCAGGGGTATCCATCAGGGGTCCAGACTCATCAGCAAAGGGGCTGACAGATGCCAGTACTGAGGACTAGAGCAGGGCGCATTATTTGGGGCAGTTTCCATGCCATTCTGAGAAGTACATCTCCCAAGGGAACTTTCCAAACTTCCAGCAGTTACCGTCATAGCTGTCATAGTCCCATCGCATCCATTGATTCCACAGTGCTCCCATATTCTGGGTATTATCTTTAGTTTCTTATTTGTATTCTGGTTAAGATCCTTTGTATGTTGATCTAGTTGAGTATTTTCAGTTTATACAGCCGCATTCGGCCATTTTGTAATCCACAGAGATATCATAATACAAACTTTGCAGTCCTTTGTTGCATTTATTATTTGTATGACCATTTATATGATGTAAACGATTGATCCTACACACACATTAGCAGTGTTTCCTATACTAGCCAAGTCAGTAACATTACATTATCCCATCTGAAGAACCCGATATAGTCAGTAAACAATTACCATGATGTATCGAGAGTGGCACAGAAGTATCTACCTCTCGAATGAGAGGAATAAGTGATTCTAGCGTCTCCCCTAGTGTGCATTCACTAGGTTCTTCTTCTCGGTAACTAGGGAGATAAAAATGCTCAACCCCCTTCAATGTTTTCCCAACCCGTGAAATCTCGTGAGGGTCAGAAGGAACAGAAGCAGAGGCCCCCATCTCCAAAATAGATGCAGGACTACGAACACAAACGATAGGTTACGTTCGAGAGTTTAGGACTCTAGCCAAGTCAGGGTGAGGGGTGGCACCCACCGAGTCCAATCTAGGAACCTCAAAAGTAGAAAACTCCCTCCTTGAAGAAGATTGTTCCTGTGGCGACCCCATGACCCTCAAGGAATTCTGTGTGGGGGATACTGAGGTAACAACAGGTTCAGATACTGACATAAACGACTTATCCAAAGTGATATTTTCCAGGGTAGTAAGAGAATTGAAAAAACTGGGGTAGTGGGCTTTCAACTTACCAGTTAGCGTGTCACATCCAGTACCAATTAGAGAAATTGAGGAGGCAGGACAGGGAACTTCCCGAACATTCGAGTAGAACTTTGGCAAGTCAGTTCTCTGTGACTTCCTTAGGCGAGAGTTCTCTGACTCTGACTCTTCTTCCAAACCTACAAATCCCTGACAAGAGCTCCTCAGGTGACCCGTCCGGCGACAGAGAGAACAACGAAAGGGTATGCCCAAATAGTCAAGATTCTAAACAGTAATATGATCCCTCCACTATATTTAGAAAGATTCCAATAACCCATTGTGGATATCCACCTCCACCAACACCCTAGAAATCTTACGGTCTGGCACACACAGTAATCTATCATCCACAACAATAAATCTACCTAAAGCATTCCCAATAGCCACAAGCACCTTCTTATTCCATAGATTTAAGGGTAGCCCAGGGAGAAAAATCCAAAAATATCGACGCTGGAAATAATCATGCACAAAGTTAAAGGAGATCCTCCATCTCTTAAGCATCATACTACCAATATCAAAGGACCACGTCCTACTAAGAATCTGCTCCACATCATCCGAGGAATGAAATCTAAAACCCATCCAACCACGATGAAGAAAAAACACATCCGGCATATAGCCAAGAACAGGCGCCCAATTCACCTTCACCCAAACATATAAAGGTGTAATACAAAGTGAACGATAAGAAAAAATACCAACCAGATCCATTAAGGCCAGTTCCGCCACCTCCTCCAGACCTAAATAGTCACCTAAAACCAATTTCTACCAAACTCTATTAGGAAACCACGGCCTCCTGGAAGTCTATCAAGAAGAATTAAAACCACATCCCTGCTGAGATACTCCTCCACCAACCCTGTATCTAGTATCCCCCAATGGACCAGCCAAAACCGGAGGATAAGGTCCAAACCGATCACAACCAAGACGTTCCCGAGGAAGTTTACTCGAATTGTGGGAATGTGGAGCACCAATGGTAAATTTTGGGGTAGTAAAGTTTGGACGACTTGAAACAAATGAAGTGCCAGCTTCAAGAAAGAGCCCTGATTTCTCCCAGGCTACCTCGTCAACCGTACTTATCAGTGTGTTGACAACAGCCTCTGTCATATTGAGAGCTAGCTCCAGGAAAAGTATGCCACCTAACTACCACTAAGGGCAGCACGGGGAAACGAACCAGGTTTACTACACTCTCCCCAAGATACAATTAAGTGGGCAGTAAACACAAAAGAAACGGCATACCCTGAAGTGACATAATAATAAATCTCCCTCCAACCGCATTAAAACAGATGACATACACCACTCCTTACCTAAAGAGTTACAGTAAAACATAACCTCTCCAAATATAGTTCCAACACCCTATCCCAGAGGAACAAACAAACTCGGAACTAACTGATACTCCCAACGATAAATACAAACCCACCAAGTATATTCAGAGTCGCCTAATCTAAAGAAGAAACAGTGAAAACCAGTTTACAACAATGCTCCTTCGTAAATTGTAAATCCCACCAAGACCATCCAGTAGCTCCTCCCCAACATTAAAGATCATCCATAAATAGTTGCAAGTTTTTGAAAATGGTATTCTCGCCTCCGCCTGTGGAACTATAACCTAAAATAAGTGCACCAAATCAAACAAATACTTCAGACCATTATGGTCTGCTCTCAATTCAAACCTCCTTCCCATGAGGTAATGTCTCCATTTCCTCAGAGCGTGAATGATGGTCGCTAACTCCAAATCACGAGTTTTGTAGTTCCTTTCATGCTCTTTCAACTTTCTGGATTCATAACAGATTACAAACCCACTCTGACTGAGGACTCCTCCCAGTCCTTCTTTGCATGCATCAGTGCATACCACAAAATCTTAATTTGGATCTGCAATCCTCAAGATTGGAGCATTGGTCAACAATTGCTTCAATCACTGAAAGCTTTTCTCACAATCTTTTGTCCACTGAAACTTCTTCTCCTTCCTTTGCAGGGAAGTGATAGGGTGAGCTATCCTTGAGAACCCTACGATAAACCTTTTGTAATAACCAACTAGACCCATAAAGGATCTGAATTTTGTCACATTCTTGGGCACTAACCATTCTCTAATGGCCTCAATCTTCTCAGGATCTACATCTATCCCATCCTTCGAAATAATATGCTCCAAGTAATGGATTTGCTCCTGATAAAACGAGCACTTGATCATATTGGCATACATTTGGTTCTCTCTTAGCACATGAAACACCATCCTAAGATGAAGTTCATGCTCTTCCTCCGACTTGGAATACACCAGAATGTCATCCAGAAAGACTATGACGAACTTGTCTAGATAGTCCCTGAACACACAATTCATCAAGCACATAAAAACAACAGGTGTGTTTGACAGCCCAAATGGAACCACTGTGAACTCGTAATGACCATACCTTGTTCTAAAGGCGGTCTTGCTAATGTATTCATCCTTTATCCTTACTTTGTGATATCCCGACATGAGGTCTATCTTCGAAAATATATTCGCATCCTTCAATTGATCGAAGAGGTCATGAATCCTCGATAGAGGATACTTGTTCTTTACAGTTACCTTGTTCAATTGTCTGAAATCGATACATAATCTAAGCGTTTCATCCTTCTTCTTTATGAACAGAACCGGGGCACCCCAAGGTGACACACTTGGGCGTATGTACCCCTTCTTCAGAAGATCCTCAAGCTGCAATTGTGGTACTTTCAGCTCTGGCATACTCATTCTATAAGGAGCTTTCGATACTAGAGCTACTCCAGGCATCAAGTTTACAAAGAAGTCAATATCTATTTTCGGAGGTAATCCTAGTACCTCTTGAAATAAATCTTCAAACTCCTTTAGTACCGCATGATCCCCAATACTTGACACCTTTTCCTTAGGAGTTTCCTCCACAAGGGTTGCAAATAATTGACAGCCTTTTTTGTAGCACTTCTTCAGCTGCATTGTTGAGATTTCTCTGATAGCAAGAACTCTAGGAATTCCTTGGACTATTTTCCGATTCCCTTCCTCATCCAGGCAAGTGAATGCCTTATTATGACAGTCCAAGATGGCATGGTGTTGGTCCAACCAGTCCATCCCAATTAAACAATCATAAGACCCTAAAGGCAGAATATTCAATTCAGCCTTTGTGCACAGTCCACTCACGTCTACTGGACAGGACTTAACCAACTTAGTGACTTTCCTCTTGGTTCTTGTAGACAGCTGCACTAACCAAGATTTTTCATGTTTTCTTCTTGATAAAAACAAACTTTCCACCACTCTAGGATCTATATAACTATTGCTAGCCCCTGAATCAATTAAAATAGTAAATGGTCGGTTGATAATCATACCTTCCACTTCAATCATGTGCGACTGATAATCAACTTGCTTGTTTTCCATGGATGCATAGATCCTTGGCATTCTACTGCCCATGTCCTCCACTATTTCAGCTTGCTGAACATTGTGGACAACTCTCACTTTATCATTTCGATGGGGGAAATCTCTATACCTATGGTTTCCTTTACAACCCCAACACTCCATAGGTGTTTGTCTTGGAATTTGTCCACCCATTTCAGCCTTTCTGGGTTCTCTAAAAGATGGTTGTCCCTATGGACTATTTCTGAAAAATGGTGACTTAGTTCTTTTCTATCTCTGCTCCTTGAAATTCTTCTTGTCTTTCCATGCCTTTTGGAAGGTAGGCTTTTCTTTTTGTTGATCATATAGGCACTTCTCCCTCCTTATCATTTCTTCCATAGTCTTGGGGTCATCATACTAGATTTTGTCACCAATGGAAGGTGGCAATCCACTTAGATACCTCTGAATATTCACAGTCTCATCCTTGATGAATGGAACATACTTCAGGATTTCCAAGAACCTATGTTCATACTCATCAATGGTCATGCTGCCTAGCTTGAGTTCAAAGAACTCTTTCATATTTCTGTCATAATATCCCTTAGTCAATTACTTCTTCTCGAAATACCTCTTGAATTATTTCCAAGTGATATCTTTCTCTATAATGTGTTGTACCTGCACAAGCTTATCCCACCACATGAATGCATTTCCTTTCAATTGATACACCGCAATTCTTCCTTCTGCATGAGAGGAATAATTCTGCAGTTGGAAATATTTCCTCATGCCAAGCAACCATGTTTCGACATCTTCCTCCTTCTTATATTCTCCATCAAACGTAGGAGGATTAATCTTATTCATCTCTCCCTTCAATTCATCCACTCCAGATCTCCTGCGCTTTCTGGTAGGAGATGGGCTTGAACTACTGTGTGCCCTTCTCTTGGAGTGACTTTGGGAGTGATGATGGTGTCTACCAGCACTCCTTGATCTGCTTCTCCCCTCAGAAGTTTGGTGACTCCTTGTTCTGCTCGAGTCACTCTCCTTATCCAACTTGTTTTCTATTCTCTCCAAACTCTTTAACAACTTTACATTGAATTCACCTTGTTTTTCTTGAACTTTTCTGAGCTTTCTATTATCTGATCGGTGAGTTTGGGCATCTTTTTGCAATTTTTCAATGATCTTCCTTAGATTTCCTTCCTTATCTATCTCTTTTTTGTGCCCATTGGAGTTCTATCCTTCAACTCCCAAGTGGACGTCCATTCCTTTTCTTTCATTTTCTAAACTGGAAGCATTCTATGTCTCTTCCATTTCTTTGCACTCCATGGCAATTCTAATCGGTTCTTCTCCTCGTCAACTTCTGCAATCACAACGTGCAGACAACCAGAATTGTCAGGCCATCTCTCCTTAACAAATTCCACACATTCAAAACCAATCTCATTTAAGAAAACGTTTCAATTTCATGAATCTTCCGAGCTCTACTTGGCTCTGTAACTTTCGGGTAATACCCCCCTTTTTCTTAGTCCCCAACCCATGCAATCACAGGCCGCGACCAAAATAACCCATGTGATCATGGGTTGTGACCAAAATAAACCTTCTCCCAACCTTTCAGCCCCCTCTCCCTTACCCAGACTTTGTGGAAGTTTAGTCCCCCATCACTCATTCATTGTGGTCAGTCCACACGCAGAGGTGTTTTTATATTAATAATGTGCATCGTTACATGTACAAAAATCAGGCTTTTGGCCTTCAACTTGGAATAATAATTAAATATTATTCCAAAGTTGTGTAGATGTTTATGTTTTACCCTAAGTTCCTAGAAGGGGGAACATGTGCAAAATGGGGAGCATGCAGCCCCAAGGAGATAGGTGTCGACCTAGGCACATGCAGTTAAAACCAGGGAAGTGAGTCGTGTTGGGGGGGGACCTTCCATTCTCTATCCTCCGTCTAAACTCATGAGTGTCCAGGATAGAACTTTGTTTCAGTGTTTGTTCTAGGAAATCCTTACCTAAACTGTAAGTCTCTGCATGGGATCTTTGTACACCTCACGCATCCTCGAAACCTGAGCTGGGAGTCTGTCCTATATTGCTGGTTGGGAAACTGAATGTCCCATACCTGCTGAGCCTTGTTATGTTGTAGCGTTTGTCTGCCACCATTTTGGGAAAGCCCGTGTCTGTGTTTCCCGTGGACTGTTGTGGTCGTGCAGTGTTGGATTGTGTGTGGCTTGTTGGCCAGTGTATGTTTGTGTTGAGCCTCGTAGTTGCCCGACTGCGTTGGAACCCGAGTTGAAGGAAACATGTTTTTTTACATGTGTGTAACACTCTCTCCAGGTGAGGGAGGTGGTTGCAGTTGAAAAGAATAGGTCGCCAGACCTATGAGCGACTCTATCTAGGTGAGAGAGTGTGTTGGGCAACGCTACTATGCGGAACATTCTCATACTCGTATATAAAACATCCATATTAAACTTAATTAACAAATTTAACTAAACAACTCAGAGTAAGCACATGATTACTGCTAATTCACATCATCAAGGACATTAACAATAATTCATATGCACAACAGAATACATGATAACATATAAGCATCATAGGCATGCAAAACATAATATTAAGCACAAACCGATACTTATCTTTGAAACTAGATGTAATCCACCAACTGCATGCAAACCTTCCACGAACCTCCGAGCCTTAGACCATGCTACTCATCACTCTCAACAGTACGTAACCCCTGAGCTGGGACTAAGCTCCACCGGGCAGGGAATCCTAGGCTAGGCAAGGTCAACGGGAATACACCCAGTTACAGAGGAAGGATTTTCTCCTAGGAGCCGCTTATGCCCACTTCTCACAGACTCTCATTCCCCACATGCATGTCCCACCCCAGGAGTATACACCTTCACTGTCACCAAGACAGTCCTTCGGCTGCTAACCTCCCTTGCCTTGGGCTTCAGCAATAGACCGGACTGGAAGTCTCAGAGTTCTATAGCAGCTACAAGACCCCTTCCAGGAGTTCTTACTTCCTCATCACACTCTCTTACCTGCAGAGAGTCGCTCACAGGTCTGGTGACCTGTTCTTTTCAACTGCAACCACCTCCCTCACCTGGAGAGAGTGTTACACACAGGTAAAACAACTTGTTTCCTTCAACTCAGTTTCCAATGCATTTGGGCAACTACGAGGCTCAACACAAACATACACTGGCCAACAAGCCACACGTAGTCCAGCACTGCGCGGCCACAATAGTCCATGGGAAACACATACACGGGCTTTCCCAAAATGGTGGAAGACGGACGCTACAACATAACAAGGTTCAGCAACTATGGGACATTCATTTTCCCAACCAGCAATACAGGACAGACTCCTGGCTCATGTTTCGGGGATGTGTGAGGTGTACAAAGATTCCACACAGAGACTTACATTTCAGGTAAGGATTTCCCAGAACAAACACCAAAACAAAGTTCGATCCTGGACACTCGTGAGTTTAGACGGAGGATAGAGAATGGAAGGTCCCCCCCCCCCAACACGGCTCACTTCTCTGGTTTTAATTGCATGCACCCAGGTCGACACCTGTCTCCCTGGGGCTGCATGCTCCCCATTTTGCACACGTTCCCCCTTCCAGGAACTTAGGGTAAAACATAAACATCTACACAGCTTTGGAATAATATTTAATTATTATTCCCAAGGACTTAAGCTCTTAAGCTTAGCCCTTCTCCCAACCTTCTAGCCCCCTCTCCCTTACCCATACTTTGTGGAACCTTAGTCCCCCATCACTCATTCATCATGGTTGGTCAACAAGCAAAGGTGTTTTTATATTAATAATGTGCATCGTTACATGTACAAAAATCAGGCTCTTGGCCTTCAACACTTAGGCTCACTGGCCTAATAAATACATAAGCCCACCAAATTATATAAAATTGGCTCACCAGCCTATAAAACATAATTACAATTCATAATGAAATTGGGGTATGTCCTTGGGGTATTACAATCCCCTCCCCTTATTTTTGCACTGTCCTTAGCGCAACTTTCACACAGCATCAACAAGATTTCCAAAATATTCAAAAAGATGTGGGTATTCTGCCCGCATTGCATCTTCATGCTCCCATGTTGCATCCTCAGGATTGTACCAGGTCCACTAGACCTTTACAAGCCTTATGGATCAATTCTGGAGCTGTTTTCTTTTCCGGTCCAATATGCACACAGGATGCACTCTCTGTGGGTTATATTTTTATCAGCATAACTTTTCTTCCTGTCTTGGGCAGCTTTCAAATATTGCTTAATTTTTAGCATTTGTTCTTCCATTTCCTTGAGCAACTCTAGCCCAACTACTGCTATGTCAGCTGGATTATCCTATCTTACTGGAGTACTGCACTTCCTGCCATAAAGTGCTTCAAATGGGCTCATCTTCAATGATGCTTGATATCCATTGTTGTAGGCGAAGTCTACCAAGTGTAGGTAGTCTTCCCATTTCGATGGTTTGTCCATCACATACATCCTCAGAATGTCTTCTATCACTCGATTCACCTACTTTGTCTGCCCATCCAACTCAAGATGATAGGTTGTACTGAAATTCATATTTGTTTTGAATCCCTTGAATAACCCTTTCCAGAAATTTGAGGTAAATTTCGAGTCTCTGTCAGACACAATTGTCTTGGGAATTCCGTGCAATCATGACACTTCATAAAAATATAAACAACCTTTGTTGCCTTGTGAGTAGTCTTTAACAAAATGAAATGGGCATCTTTCGTAAGCTTGTCCACCACCACCATAATTGAATCATGTTGCTTTCCTGTTCTGGGCAAACCGGTGATGAAATCCCTTGTCACCACTTCCCACTTCCATTCAGGAATGGGTAAGGGTTGCAGCAACCCTGCTAGGTGCCTATGCTCAGCTTTAACCTTCTGACACACCATACATCTGGCGATGTATTCAACGATCTCTTTCTTCATACCTGGCCAAAAGTAATGGCTCTTGACTGCTACCAGAGTCTTCTGATATCCAGGGTGCCCAACATAAGGCACGTTATGCATTTCTTTTAGAATCACACACTTCAAATCCTGGACATTAGATACATAAACTCTGTTCTTGTACATAAGTAATCCATCATCCCCTAGCTTATAATCTTCCACTCCTTCCAGCGTCTTATCGTGTTGTAGCTTCGCTACCAATTCCCTGTGCTACAAGTCGGTGCTTGCAGCTTCCAAAAATCTTCTCTTTATATTAGTCTGATACATGCTAATGGTTGTAGCATGTAATTTGTGTACTCTCCTGCTGAGTGCATCAACCACTTTATTATCCTTCCCTTTGATATGCTTGATATCAAAATTGTATTCACAGAGAAATTCCAACCACCTGCTCTGCCTAGCGTTCAAGGTTGGTTGATCAAACAAATAATTCAGACCATTATGGTCTGTTCTCAATTGAAACGTCCTTCCCATGACGTAATGTCTCCATTTCCTCAGAGCATGAACGATGGTCGCTAACTCCAAATCATGAGTTGCGTAGTTCCTTTCATGCTCTTTCAACTTTCTAGATTCATAACATATTATGAACCCACTCTGACTGAGGACTCCTCCCAGTCCTTCTTTGCATGCATCGGTGCATACCACAAAATCTTCATTTGGATCTGCAATCCTCAGGATTGGAGCACTGGTTAACAATTGCTTCAATCACTGAAATCTTTTCTCACAATCTTTTGTCCACTGAAACTTCTTCTCCTTCCTTTGCAGGGAAGTGATAGGGTGAGCTATCCTTGAGAACCCTGTGATAAACCTTCTGTAATAACCATCTAGACCCATAAAGGATCTGACTTATGTCACGTTCTTGGGCGCTGAACATTCTCTAATGGCCTCAATCTTCTCAGGATCTACAACTATGCCATCCTTCGAAATAATATGCCCCAAGTAATGGATCTACTCCTAATAAAATGAGCACTTGCTCACCTTGGCATACAGTTGGTTCTCTCTTAGCACATGCAACACCATCCTAAGATAATGTTCATGCTCTTCCTCCGACTTGGAATACACCAGAATGTCATCCAGAAAGATTATGACGAACTTGTCTAGATAGTCCCTGAACACACCATTCATCAAGCACATAAAAACAGCAGGTACGTTTGACAGCCCAAATGGCACCACTGTGAACTCGTAATGACCATACCTTGTTCTAAAGGCAGTCTTGTTGATGTCTTCATCCTTTATCCTTACCTGGTGATATCCCGACCTGAGGTCTATCTTCGAAAATATCTTCGTATCCTTCAACTGATCGAAGAGGTCATCAATCCTCGGCAGAGGATACTTGTTCTTTACAGTTACCTTGTTCAATTGTCTGAAATCGATACATAATCTCAGTGTTCCGTCCTTCTTCTTCACAAACAGAACCGGGGCACCCCAAGGTGACACGCTTGGGCGTATGTACCCCTTCTTCAGAAGCTCCTCAAGCTGCAATTGCGGTTCTTTCAGCTCTGGCGTACTCATTCTGTAAGGAGCTTTCGATACTGGAGTTGCTCTAGGCATCAAGTTTACAGAGAAGTCAATATCTCTTTTCGGAGGTAATCCTAGTACCTCCTGAAATACATCTTCAAATTCCTTTAGTACCACATGATCCCCAATACTTGACACCTTTTCCTTAGGTGTTTCCTCCACATGGGCTGCAAATAATTGATAGCCTTTTTTGTAGCACTTATTCAGCTACATTGCTGAGATTTCTCTGATAGCAATAGCTCTGGGAATTCCTTGGACCATTTTTGAATTCCCTTCCTCATCCAGGCAAGTGAATTCCTTATTACGACAGTCCAAGATGGCACGGTGCTGGTCCAACTAGTCCACCCCAATTAAACGGTCATAAGACCCTAAAGGCAGAATATTCAATTCAACCTTTGTGCACAGTCCATTCACATCTACTGAACAGGACTTAACCAACTCAATGACTTTCCTCTTGGTTCCTGTAGCCAGCTGCACTAACCAAGATTTTGTATTTTGGCCCAACACAACAACGGACAAGTGCACCAAAATACAAGTATTTTGGGCCCAACGCAACCAAGAAAGTGTGAAATGTCATCGAAATGACATTAGAAGCGGGGCACCCCTGGCCCAAAAGCTCTCCCCAAGCTCACAAAGCTCTCGAAACCTCTCCCCGTGCTTTTGGAATGGTTCCTACAAATTACAAAGCTCATAGAACTTAGAAAATGGTGGGAATATATTATCTAACTCTCAAAAGTGGTTCCATGCATTTAAGTTTAGTATATATTGTGACCTACATGGTCACAAACAAGTAAACATTTTATCACATATTTGTCTAGATTATTGACCAAAATGTTAATTAGATTAACCAAGTTGTAACTTCTAACATGAAAAGGATTTGATAAATAACTATTATGCATCATTAAATACAATATATGTTTAATATACACGTCATTAAATCTTAAACATTTCAAATTCAACATTATATATTTCAACATACATTACATTTATTATTACATTTTTAATTAATCATCAATCTAAATTAATTTGCAAAACAAAGTAATTAAAAAAAAAAAAAGGTGTTGTTTAACAGTTCTACGAAATGGTTTTTTTTCACCGTAATCCAGTTACATAAATATGCACAAAATCACTATTTTTTGTTGTTTAAAATCCATTTTTGAATGCAAAAATGGATTCATCATGTTGAAAAACCCTTGAGGCACTCGGATTACACAGAAATAATCACTCAAATCTGTGAATTTAACAATTTCTTTCCATATTTCAGGCAAATATCTTTGAAAAAATCGTAGGAGAAGAATCATTTCATAAAACGTTTAGACTACGACTTTAAATATTATTTAAAGTACTCTAAAGTCGTACTCTAAAGTATAATATTTAAAGTACTCTTAAGAATATAAAGTATAATATTTATAAATCATTAAATATAATATTTAAAGTATTTTAATATTATATCGAGTATTAAAGTACTTTATTGTGCCAAGATCGGAGGGATAACCCATTCCAGGTGGCGCTTCCAGAAGTACCTTCCTCGCTAAGAGGGAGTGTTGATGTTTGTAGCATCAGACGAATACTTCCACACATATCTAAGTGTCTAGACATGTGGAAGTCATCCAAAGCCTTCAACCTTAGTAATTTACTTTAAGTAAAGGAATTAGTAAGTGTTTTTATAATTAAATTGTGTTCAATTTAATGAAATGCTAAATTTATTAGCACTAGTGAATTAAATGAATCTTAGTCATTGATCTCAAGTGAGGTGAGATTTAATCTCAACCATTAATCACTTTGGAGATTAGGGTTATGTTTGATTCAATCATAACTCAATACTGTAAAAGCAAGGCTAGGTGAAGGGGAAAGACACATAAGAGACAATTCTATTGGAGTCAATGACTCATAGAGAGATAAAATAAGGACTTTTTCTCAAGGACATCTTAGCAAGGGTAAAGAAGGACTTTCATCTGGAGATTAGCTTAGTCCAAAGGAGAAGGAAACTACAATAGACATATCTGGTAGCAAGGACAGATATGGACAACATATCAATAGTAGGTACAACTATAGATCAGGTCGTACAGAGATGAAGCGACAATGTATGAAACAAACAATAGTCCAGGGTGTGTACATACATGCAGGATAGGTGCAAAAGGGTGCATACATACGTGTCGCACAGGTGCAACAAGGCATGTACATACGTTCCAGATCAGTTGTTGAGGGTGTTTACATATGCGTAGTTCAGAGCACACAAGCGCATACATACGCGCATGTCCAGGTCGTACAGGGCATGTATGCACATGATGTCAGTACAGGATAGTACAATAGTGGAAAAGTTGTTGGGTTGTAGTATTTTGCTATAAATCTTTGTTTCTATTCTCGCTGGGAATATTTCCCATTTTGGGAGCCCTTATAATTTTGGAGTCATTATTTAATGAAAGATGATTTGAAGGGAAAAAAATCTGTGTGTTGTGTGAAGTTTGGTTTCTATATTTTTCTTTTGTTGTTTTTTTTATTGTTTCTAGACAGTATATTTTATTCTATGTGCTATAATTTAATCATCTGCAAGGAAAAACACAAGGCAATAATTTATCTAAGTATTGGGAACAGTGAGATTTTAACATCTTTGAACAAAGGAAGTCTTCAGCCCATTACTTTTTTCTTTTCTTGTCCATTATTGTCTCAGTCTCAGTCAATCTTATTCATTATCCTTGTACCAACCCTCATGATGGAATAGTGAGGTTACCCCATACTTTGCTTTCAGTAGATGATCTGTAAATTGCCATGGATATTCCACTGGAACAATTCATCATAATAGATCTTTTATTATACTGAAAAATATTTTATTATGCAGGTTTATTTCCTTAAATCTCAAATTTGTTAGCACTAGCTTATTGCTCAAATTTATGAAAATAACTTAAATATGAAAAAAAAAAGTGAATGAACACACCATCTACACAAATGAACACAAGACGTGTCCTAGGAAATCCGATAAAGGGAGAAAACCTAGCTAGAAGGTGAGGCATATGCTTTGCTCTCTTTTCTTCAGTTATGATATGCAAATACAAAGGAAGGGGCACTCACTATGGAGTTGACTATGACACTATGGCCTAAATGGCTACTATAAAATCTACTTCCTCCTCTATTATGCTTTCAAATCCCACTCCTAGATGCTCTGCTCAAATATGGAACAAGTACAATGCTAAAGAATGGAACCATTCTTCTCCTAGTGGCTCAATATTTAACATAGCCTGATAGTCATCCAGGGTTAGGGTTTTTTCACATTTCAACCCTCAATTAGTGTTAGGTATTGGAACTTCTATAATCCTCTTGAAATTCCACATGTGGCTAGCCCCACATGTGTGAGTATTGGGGGCTAATGTGGCATCCACTCACACCATGGTGGTAAATAAGGTAGGTCAACTTATGGGAGGCATAACTTCCACATACGAACTTCGGTTGAGGTAATTTTTTAGGCCATTGGAAAGGTCTCAGTGTGTATAACAATGTCAAGGGGTTGAAAGCTACGCTTGCAAATTTTTTACCCCGAAAAATGTCGTTTGATTCCTCAAAATGGCTTTGGAAGGTTCTGAACCCCAAATCTCCAAACTAGGACCTGCCACTAAAATGGGCCCTACAAGTAAATTCCTCTTATTCTTCCACCCATAAAGTACCAAGTTAGATGAAAAGTTATACAATGATCCAATCCGGATCAACAGATCTTCCCCTATTGACTTTAGCACTTATATTCTAAGGATTTAGTCTATAGGCAGTGTGTATTTTGGCCCCATTTACCTTATTGGTGGGTTACCTTTAAGTGGGAAAAAGGAGTCTCTTTTTCCCCTTCACTTAGTTGGTTGAACCCTAGCTCATTATCACACTATGGAAAATAACGCACTTTGATTGGTTCCAGTATCTTATTTTGGTCAAAGACCGCAGACATATTTGACTCTTTTCAACTAGTTTTTGAGGCCATTTGGAAGCTTCCTATTCCATCACTTCCTATTATGTCTAGGATACATTGGTGACAGTGATCCAACTTTTGTTGCATTTATCTTGGTATGTTTGGCTCCATTTAGTTTATTGTTAGCCACATGTGATGAACTTTCTTCCAAATATTTATTTCCAGATCTTAAGCCCCTTTAGTGTTTAGTGGGGATTTAGTTGTTGTGATCTGTCACCCCTACAAGTGATATTATTCCTTTATTATAAATATATATGATTGGCTATTGGATGCATTTATGTACTTGGATTGGTTTCCTCTTGTCCCTTCTTTATGATGTATTGTACCATGGCAATTTATGTACTTAGATCGGGCCCCTTCACACCATGATCCCATATTGTATTGAGGTAGTTACACAAGCATGGGGATGCCCACCTCATTAATATTGAGATTATATACACACATTACCCCATTGGTTGGTTGGTTGCAAGTGGGTCTCTAGAGACTACTTCAAGGGTTATCCTCCCTCTTTGGTTGCACATACTCTTTTCTTCAACGGTTTTTTTCCCATGGTATCATATAATTAAACTTTTAATGTATTTCAGCCATACGATGTGCTCCTAACTTCACACATAAGGAGGAAACTATTATCAACCTAATTTTTCTCACCTACTTTGTTAGGAGTATTTTCATCCTTACACACCACTTTGGCAGCCTTTAGCCCTCATTTCCATTGTTTTCATCGTCTTATGACTTTAATTTTATGACATGAATCGATTCAAACATCTATGTTTGACCAAAAATATAGCACACAGTGTATACTTTGTTTTATGTATGTGGGGTGCACACTTATCCCTTTAAAATCTATGTGTTGGCCCTAAAACAAAAAATATATTTATTTTTTTCTACTCACTAATGTTGTGTGCCTTTCAAAGATGGCGTAGTGGCCTAAAGTGGACCTTACCAATCCATTATTTCCAAATAACCTTTGATCTAGTCTTTAATAGTTATCCTTCTCCCGCTACTTCATTAATACAATGGGATCATTCACGTTGAAGCTAGATCTAAAAAAGGCCCACCTATTCTACTATAAATAAAGCCATTGAGGTTACCCATTACATCCATCCATGCATTGCAAGGTTATCCTACCAAAATTCCTCCAAAAAGAGTAAAGCACCTTGTCCTAGGTCTTTCTACCATTAGGGGATACTCATTCTACCACCAGAAGCTTGGAGTGAAGCATACAAGGAGACAAAGGACCCTCCCTTGAGGTAGTTTTGGAGCCCACCTTCTTCAACTATTTTGAGGTGTTTCTTTTAAATCTCTTGTTTCCACTCATAATATAATATTTCCTATTCTTTATTGTATCTTACGCTTTTGATATGGGATGCACGTTGTCTAATTTACTTTCTTTGGCATGAAGTAGGGTAGGGAATGGTTTATTTTTCTAGGATTTTTAATTTACTTACATTTTATCTAATATTTAATAAACACAACCATTAAGTAGGTATTTTTTAGTATGTAATGGTAATAAACCACCAATACTAGGATTACACATACTAAGTTATTTTGGGGTTAGGGATGGCCAGTTACAGGTTAGGAGTAATGGGATAGACCAATTTTGGTCCCAAAGGATGTTAACCATCATCATTATCATCAGTATAACTAGTTATATAGTATAGAATTATAATTAGTTATATACTATAAGTATATAAGTTATATAGTATCTAAGTATTTTATGACAGTGATGATTATTGTTATTACTATCCACCGAGAACAAATTTGGTTTATCAAATCTTAAGAGAATCTCCATGGCTTTGATGAATTAAGAGTTTATGAAGGTCGAAATTATTAAAAATATTTTGAAATTGAGATTCAATGTGTGCATATGCAAGGACATTCTAAAAGAAGGTGATTTTCGTCATTCAACTTCTTAGTATCACAAAAATGACTAATTCATTCATCCTAAAATGTTTTAGGAATTGTTCAATACCCTTGTTAACTTTGAAGGTTAAGTTAGATAAATTTGAAACATAATTTTTTAAACATGGATAATTAAAACTGCTTCTAACTTCAAAACTACTTTTAAAACAATTGAAAGGTGAGTAGTTTTTCTTTTTTTTTTCCAATAGAAAATTTATCCATATATTAAAATATGTAGTTCTCAAAATACATCTTATCACAAGTTCTTTACTTTAGCGGAGCAACTAGTCAATTACAAAGAAATTCTCAAAACAGTTACAAACTTTCAAAAAAGTCACTAAATAGTGAGTGGCCCTAACCTCCACTGATCGAAATATACATGCATAATTACAAAAAAGTTTGAGTACAGAGCTGACGATACAAAAGATCATATCTCATAAATACTACTAATAGCAAATAGTAATGAAAACAGATTCTCGAATCAAGCTTCATAGATAAAGTTGAAGTGTAAGTGGGGGGCCCTCTTGGCCATCCTACCATTTGTTGTAGAAGATCCTTCCTTCTGGAACCTGTAATGCAAGCTTGGATAAAGCATCTGCCTCCATATTTTCTTCACAATATATATGAGCAAACTTAATATCCAAAAAAAGAGCTATGAGTTCTCTAATCTTAGACGTCCAAGCCAAGAGTGAAGAGACTCGTAGCTCGTTTGATTGATTGATCCAATCAATGACAATCTTGGAATCTCCAAATACATGAGTAACATTAAGATTTAGGCACAAAGCTAAAGTTAAACATGCCCAGACTCCAAGTAATTCAACTCTAGTATTAGATCCCCGACCACAGTTTAATTTCCATCTGAAGGTTGTCATCTCTAAAGTCTTTATAACCCCAGCCCCACAAAGAAATCCATTTTGTTGAGCCGCTCCATCAAACCAACAAAATATTCCTTCCCTAAGTTCTGAAGTGCTTTTAATCCTCAGTTTTAACCTAGAAAGTGATAAGCCCGTGGATAGATTTATCAACTCTCTAACTCTAATACAAGCTCTCATAATAGAGGGAGTACGATTTTCAAAAATAATATGATTTCTTTCCCACCAAACCTGCCAACAAACTAAAATAGATAAAGATTTAAAGCATTTATCCGTCTTTACCCGTTCAAAATAACGAAAGATATGTTTCGAGATACACTAAGCATTTACGATAACCTAGTATAAATTATTTAATATTAATAAATAGCTTCCACTTCAATGGAACGTGGGAAATTTCGACATAGTATCTGGAAAAGTCATGTCTATTCCTTTGGGCCGAGATTTGGAAAATGAGAAATTAGGTATCCACTCCTCTAGTAAAATTTATTATTGACAATTACCTAAAAGTCAAACACGTGGGCACGTGAAGGGAAAATCTCATCCAAACATATATTTGTATGGAATGTCCAAATATTTGGAATGTCCAAATATCTACATAATATGTCTTTTTAATAATTTGTGTGTAATTATGTCAAATGTCACATCTTCGTCCCTTTTGAATGTTTGGACAAATTTGGAAGGCCTCCATAAGTAAATCATATGTCATTTCTGGGAATGGGAGATTGGATGAGGTGGACCATACTCAACCAACGATAAGACAACGTAGGTAGGAAGAGCGATTCGCAGATGGAGCCACATCAACGACCAAGCAAGAATCATGGCACATTAGTTAAAAAAAATCATATTGAGAATGAAAAATCCTACTATTTGGTCAAGAAAGTGGTTGGGAAATAACACGTTTGAGAATTTTTATTGGAATAAGTGTAAGGAATAATGGTGTTGGGAGTTGGGAGTTTGTAGTAATTACTTTAAAGTTTGTGGTAATTATTTTGAAAGATGATTTTATTGGGAAATAGTATGTAATGAGTTAATCATTGGTTTAATGTTTGGTGCATTTTATTTGTTTGATGATGAATAAAGTATATTTAATGAATATGATGTATTATTGGCTTACTAGGTTGTAGAGAACCTTGATACTCTCGGTGCAAATACTTAACATCTATAAAATAAAAGCTAACAAATTGGGAAAGTAAGGGATGTGTAATTTGTGGAACAAAAGATAATCACGAACTAAATCACAAGAACTCAATAAGTATAAGCTTTATCTTCCAGAGGTCCAAACACAATTAGTGGTTAGTTTGTGATATAGTGGTAGTCCTAGCTCAAGATTATGTGGAGTCCCCTCCAAAAAAACAATAAATAGTTCAACATTAGAAAATGGAAAAGAGGATAACCAGAAGTAGGACATTGTCATTAATCTTCTTGTCATCATCAAAGGATCACTCTCATCTAACCACAAAAAAAAACCATTCAGTAAATAAAAGATGCTGAAATTTTACTTTTATCCCATTCCATAAAAAAAACATGAAAACTAGTTTATAGCTAGTTTATAGATCATGACAAAGTACATCTTAACATGCTACAACAATATTAGGATGGTTATAGATCAATGGTTAAACTAAGTATATGAAGCAACATAAGCTTTAACCCATGAACTAGGTATATGAAGCAACATAAGCTTAAGCTTTGACAGTGTAGAAACCATTCCCCAAGTTCAAGGACCATACCAATTTATCATGACCAAGATGAAGCTTAATGTTGCTAGCTTCCAGTTGTCATGTGAAACACTTTCACTCCCATACTAGATCTTCACATAGTCCCAAGTCCAAGTCTTCCATCCCTCACACCACATCACCCTTTGAATACGAGTTTAAATAACACATGAATATTTAATGAGTGCATATGGTCCAACATATTCTTAGAGAGTCTGAAGTAACCTTTGCAACCAATCCAAGAATTCATTCGTACTTGAAGCTTACTACCATAAACCACTTTCCATGCCAACCATGAGCATACTTCCAGAGATTGGGGATTCAAGATCGAATGGTAATTCTCTAGCGTTTGTCCTTTCCCTCCAGGGCTCCTCGGGCCTCTCCAACGGATACAACGAGCCACAATTCAGGGGACTTACCTTCTCGCTCTATGGGACTTACCTCCTCGTCCTATGGGAACACGCAACGAATTCATGATGCCTTGGGCTTCGCGGTGAGGTAGCCGACGTCCAACATTTAATTTTTGAGCTTCGCGGTGAGGTAGCCGACCTCAAATTCAGACTTGAATTGTGGGATCTTCGAATCTCCGTGCTTGTGGAAATGCGAGACAGTCCATATTGCAACACATACGCAACGACCCATTCTCCTTCCTCTGGGATGACTTGATGATTCCTCGATTGAAGACCATGTTCATTTCTCTATCGCAACTTTGTCCCCAACAAAAAAACAAAGTACCAGAGTACAAATACATAGCCATCATAAATGCCTTCGCCTTACAAAGTATCACTCCCCATCGGTCAATGTAAAATCAAAAAGTCCAAAATTACATTTCATACAACCTCTCTATGAGAGTCCATATAAAGTCCCAAACTAAAAGCCTAGATTTCATCAAGTGGAACAAATGAAATCAGATACAAAAAAAAAGAAAATCTATTCACATCCCCCTGGGCCAAGCAGCTCAGATATAAAGGCAAAGAGTGAGTGGGGGGTCCTCCTGGCCATCCTGCCATTTGGAATAATGTATCCTTCCTTCCGGGACCAATAAAGCTTTCTTCGAGAGCGAGTCACCAACCTCATTTGCTTCCCTATAGATGTGCTCAAACTTTAATTCTTTGAATAGGGGCATAAGAGACCTTAACTTCTGCTTCCAACTTGTAAGAGTTGTAATAAAAAGTTCACACTTATTGTTTATCCAGTCAATCACGATCTTAGAATCCCCAAGTACCTGAAGCTGAACAAGATCAATTCTATAGGCTAAAGTTAATGTGGCCTAGGCACCAAGGAGCTCGGCCCTCGTATTCGAACCCACTCCACAGTTAAATGTCCACCTGTAGGAAGTGTTCTCCCCTATCTTAACAATACCTCTAGCACCACTCATAGTGCCATTATTTTGTGCCGCACCATCAAACCAACCAATATTTAGAAAAATTATATCAGGCGGTTTCCTAATCCTTTTGGGAATAAATTTTGAAAGTGCAATTGTGCCTACCATCAGTCCACGGATCTGAGCTAAAGCTCCCTGTACAGATGGTGTAGTTGATTGAAAGATAAACTTATTTCTAATCGGCCAAATAGTCCAGCATGTCACAACAGGTAAACTGTAGTTGGTCTTTTCCTTCTTCTACCAGGTATCAAAACACTGTAACAATACATTACCTCCCCAAACTGTATTGAAATTATATTCAATTGCCAAATATTTCCAGATGTCGAGCGTGAAAGGGAAGCAGAAAAAGATATGTAGGATCGACTCCTCGTCCCTAAGGCATAGAGAACAGATGCTCAGTCCTTCCCAGCCTCTTCTCCTAAGATTGTCTCGGGTGAGAAGTTTATTCTCCAGTGCAAACCATAAAAACAATTTTATTTTTAGGGCGATCTCCCAAGTCCAAAAGGTCCTTCGCCAGCCAGTGATTGGAATTGTCCAGTATTCCCTAGCTAGTGCATTGTATATATTTCTAACTGTCAAGACCCCAGAGTGGTCACCGCCTGACCAAATAAGCACATCATCAACAAGTTGTAACTGAATACCCGAGAGTATAAGTTCTTTGCCGAAAGCAATCCACTCGACCGCCAATGTACTAGTGAGCTCCAACTCCTCACATGATCTCCATTGATTTGTAATAAAACCATAGGAGGACTGCGTACAAGCTTGGTATAAAAATTAATATTTCGTGCCTTGAGTGCCCCCCGTAGATCATTTGATAACAGAGAAGAGTTGTCCAATCCCAAGATTTTATCCAACCCGATTAAGATTGAGTGTCCATTCCCTGGCTTCCAGATGATCTATCGGGTAATAATAGGAAGAGATTTCATTAAGTTTTTCCAAACTTGTGAGGCCCCCGGTTGGATAGGCAATATAGATCTAAACCAAGTTTCCATTGAATAATATGGGAAGTATTTATCTTTTATCACATTATGCCAGATCCCTTATTTAAACAGTGCACGCCATTATGAATTTTCATCCAAGGCACGACTAAACAGAAAGAGGTTCCTAAAACCCCATCCACCAAGGTGTTTTGGCTTGGCCAAAGTCTCCCATCTATAGAGATGAATCCTCTGTTTTCCCCCCCTCCCGCCCAAAGGAAATCAAACATAATCTTGCGGATCTTTGAGAGCACTGAAACCGGTACCGCTGCCAAAGCCATCCAATACACAGACTGTGTTTCAAGGAATGATTTTACTAAAAGATATCGGCCACCAAGTGTCAGCCAACGATTACATCACTGGTTAATCCAATTTTCAAATTTAATTAAAATCCACCTCCAATCAGTGAAAAGACTCTTACCATGTTTTAAATGATATCCCAGATACTGAAATCCCACAGATAGATCCACAAAATTATAATCGAACAACCTTATATATACTGCCAACGAGTCCTCATGGATCCCATTATAATGGAAAGTTGATTTTTGAGGACTAATCCTTAATATCGACGCACAACAAAAAGATTCCAGAATAGACTTAATCACCTTCCATTCCTCCACAACAACTTTAGACATGATTAGTACATCGTCAACAAAAATAAGATGAAGTATTTTGATAATCCTAGAAACTTTAACTCCTGAAAGTTTGCCTTCCACCTGGCCCTTTTTTAAAAGAAAACTAATACACTCCATTACAAGAATAAAAAGCAGAGGAAAAAGCGGACATCCTTGACGTAACCCACACTCACTTGTGAAAAAGGATGTGGCCTCCCCATTGATCAATACCCCAAAGGAGGAATTGACCATGCAACTCATAATCCATTGTATAGAATGTATACTGAAACTAGTTTGAACTAGAATCAGACGCAGAAAATCCCAGTTTACACAGTCATATGCTTTCCTTAGGTCCAATTTAAGAATCAAAGTTTTTTGCTTCCTGGCCTTTATACTATGGATGCACTCTTGTTCTGTACCAATAGCATCCAAAATTTGTCTTCCCTTTAAGAAACCAAGTTGGTTACAAGTTAACTCCCTCGATAGCACTGGTTTGATCCTATTTGCTATAACTTTGGAAACCAGCTTATAACAAAGGTTGCAAAAAGAAATTGGTCTAAATTTTTCAAAAGATTGTGGATTATTCTCCTTTGGGATCGACGCCAGGAAAGTCATGTTAAGAGAGCTTCTAACCCTCCCTCTAATCCTTGTATGTTCCACTGGATCCAATAGATCATCCCCCACCACATCAAAAAATTTAACATAGAACTCAGTCGTTTGGGCCTGGACTCTTTGATCCGGATTTATGTAGGAACACAATGAAATACAGAAATACACATAAACGCAGAGATGCAGCGGAAATAAGACTTCATTTCATTAATAACAAATGACTGAAATATGCTTACAGACAGAATGGAAATAAACTAGCTAGG
>ML806621.1:190445-246315 GCA_009831015.1 Picea engelmannii
TCTCCGTTTTAGGCGTGTGATAGCTCGTTGGAAAGGTATCGTCGAGGAGATTCATTTTGGGGGCTCAATCATGCCTTCGTCTATCATTGAGAACCTCGATCTCGAAAAACCTTCATTTAGGCCCTCAAAATGGCCCCGAAAGTAAAAGCTGCTAAAAATAGTAAATTGCCAAAATTGCCAGAAAACTGTTTTGAGCCAGTCGGAAAAGGTGGGTGGCCACCGATATCCACCTGGATCACTCTTATCAATTGAGAAAAGTTTTAAATCTTCCTAGATTTCCTGTTTGGTAACCGGTCTGTCAATTTGGCCGAAATCCTCATTTGTTACAAAGTGTGGATAATTTCGGGCTAGTTCCAATTGTACCTCAAGTGATATAACGAGATCCTTCGAAAATAACTTCTTAAAATATCTTTTTGCCTCCTCATTTAGATAATCTTGCCCTCTGTGTATCTATCCCACTTCATCCCTGATTTCCCATATGTGTTTTTTATTCCTCTTCGCACTTGCCAACTTGTGGAAATACTTAGTGTTACAGTCACCACTTTTAAGCCAAATAGCCTGACTTTTTTGCCTCCATTGTTCTTCTTCAATTAGTAAGAGTTGGTTTTGTTCAGTTTCCAAAGTCTTTAATCTGTTGTCGCTAGTCCCCGATCTTGGTAAAGCAGCTATAACATCCCTGATCTCTCCCTCCAGTGTAATAAGTCTCCTCTGTTGTACCTCCCTTTTCTGTTTGGCCCAAGACTTTATTCGAGCCTTTAATGTTTTTAATTTCCACACAAACCTGTACTGAACATAAGATTTCACTGATAATACATGATCATTCCAAATTTCCTTTACAATGGACTCAAATTCATCCTCAATTAACCAGGTTGGATTGATTTTGAATGGAAAAGCTAAAGGAAAAGGTTGAATATCGAATTGCACCACCACCGACGCATGGTCAGATACAAAGGGAAGCTCCACCCAAGCTTGGTGCCTACCTATCTCTCTAAGAATATCTTTTGAAATAAATACGCGGTCCAGCCTCTTTGATATCAGATCCAAACCACCCATTCCATTTCTCCAGGTCGGTGTTGGAGAAATTGGAGCCAGATCAATCAAGTGATGAGCCAACATCAGATCTTTGAAATAATCTTCCAATTTATCCATATGAGCAGACGCTCCCCAAACTTCATCCGCGCCAATAGTAAAGTTAAGATCACCTGCAAGAATAAGGTTTTTGGTATCAAGAAGCCCCCCCAAAGCCAGCCTGTCCCAAAATATCTTCCTCTCCGCACAGGGCCCATATACATTTAAGATACAATAATCGTGTTTATTTAACAGCGAGGACCCTTTGAGCATAATGCCCCCATCACAATGGTATGGAGCCAGGGAGAATTTTTCCAGACTCCATGCAGCCAAAAGCCCACCAGAGTTTCCAACTAAATTGACTGCACAAATATCCCAAGTTGGAACAAAAGTAACAATAAAACGACGAGCCTTCTCCTCATCAACCAGAGTTTCTTGAAGCATAATTACATCAGGATTAACCTTCCTAAACACTCTACGCATGGAGGCTAATTTTAGGGTCCCCCCCACCCCACGTATGATAAGAGTTAAGAGGATCGTGACTTGGCACGGGCAAGGGCCTTCATGCCTCTAAGCGGCCCATAATCTGCAACAGTTAAAGAAACATCGACAGGAGGGTTTGTCGAGAGATTTTCCCACTTCCGAGCACTTCTCGTATTGATCGTAGAGGTCTCCAATCCCAGTCCTCTAGACCAAGAATAACTAGTAGAAGACCCCCCACCATGGAGTTCCGAAAGGTTTATCCCCTCTGAAGAACCGGGTATAGTCAGTAAACAATTACCATGATGTATCGGGAGTGGCACAAAAGTATCTACCTCTCGAATGAGAGGAATAAGTGATTCCAGTGTCTCCCCTAGTGTGCATTCACTAGGTTCTTCTTCTCGGTAACTAGGGAGATAAAAAGGCTCAGCCCCCCCGAATGTTTCCCCAACCCGTGAAATCTCGTGAGGGTCAAAAGGAACAACAACAACGCCCCCCATCTCCAAAATAGATGCAGGACTATGAACACAAACGATAGGTTACATTCGAGAGTTTAGGACTCTAACCAAGTCAAGGTGAGGGGTGGCACCCACCGAGTCCAATCTAGGAACCTCAAAAGTAGAAAACTCCCTCCCAGAAGAAGATTGTTCCTGTGGCGACCCCATGACCCTCAAGGAATTCTGTGTGGGGGATACTTAGGTAACAACGGGTTCAAATCCTGACATAAACAACTTATCCAAAGTGAGATTTTCCAAGGTAGTAAGAGAATTGAAAAAACTGGGGCAGTGGGCTTTCAACTTACCAGTCAGCGTGTCACATCTAGTACCAATCGAATAAATCGAGGAGGCAGGACAGGGAACTTCCCGAACATTCGAGTAGAACTTTGGCGAGTCAGTCCTCTGTGACTTCCTCAGGTGGGATTTCTCTGACTCTAACTCTTCTTCCAAACCTGCAAATCCATGACAAGAGCTCCTCAGGTGACCCGTCCGACAACAGAGAGAACAACGAAAGGGTATGCCCAAATAGTCAAGATTCTGAACAATAATTTGATCCCTCCACTGTATTTCTAAAGATTCCAATAACCCATTGTGGATATCCACCTCCACCAACACCCTAACAATATTACGGTCTGGCGCACACAGTAATCTATCATCCACAACAATAAATCTACCTAAAGCATTCCCAATAGACACAAGTGCCTTCTTATTCCATAGATTTAAGGGTAGCCCATGGAGAAAAATCCAAAAATGTCGACGCTGGAAATAATCATGCACAGGGTTAAAGGAGATCCTCAATCTCTTAAGCATCATACTACCAGTATCAAAGGACCATGTCCTACTAAGAATCTGCTCCACATCATCCGAGGAACGAAATCTAAAACCCATCCAACCGTGAGGAAGAAAAAACACATCCGGCGTATAGCCAAGAACAGGTGCCCAGTTTGCCTTCACCCAAACATCTAAAGGTATAATACAAAGTGAACGATAAGAAAAGCTACCGACCAGATCCGTTAAGGCTAGTTTTTCCACCTCCTCCAGACCTAAATAGTCACCTAAAACCATTTTCCGCCGAACTCTATTAGGCAAACATAGCCTCCTGGAAGTCTCTCAAGAAGAAGTTAAACGACGTCTCTGCTGAGATACTCCTCCACCACCCCTATATCTAGTCTCCCTCGACAGACCAGCGAAAACCGGAGGATAAGGTCCAGACCGATCACAACCAGGACATTCCCGAGGAAGTTTACTCGAATGGTGGGAATGTGGAGCACCAATGGTAAATTTTGGGGTAGTAAAGTTTGGACGACGTGAAACAAATGAAGTGACAACTTCATTAAAGAGCCCTACCTTCTTCCAGGTTACCTCATCAGCCGCACTCATCAGTGCGTTGACAACAACCTCCATCATATTGAGAGTTGGCTCCAGGAAAAGCATGCCACCTAACTACCACTAAGGGAAACACGGGGAAATGGACCAGGTTTACTACACTCTCCACAAGATACAATTAAGTGGGTAGTAAACACAAAAGAAAAGACATACCCCAAAGTATCATACCAATAAATCTCCCACCAACTGCATTAAAATAGATGACATACACCACTCCTCAGCTAAAGAGTTACAATAAAACATAATCTCTCCAAACATAGTTCCAACACCCCGTCCCAGAGGAAAAAACAAACTTGGAACTAACTGATACTCACAACGATAAAGACAGACCCACCAAGTATATTCAGAGCCCCCTAATCTAAAGAAGAAACAAAGAAAACCAGTTTACAACAATGCTCCTTTTTAAAGTGTAAATCCCCCCAAGACCATCCAGTAGCTCATCCCTGCCATTAAAGACCATCCACAAATAGTTGCAGGTTTTTGAAAATGGTATTCCCGCCTCGGCCTGTGGAACTATAACCTAACATAAGTGCACCAAATCAAAAAAATACTTCAGACCATTATGGTTTGTTCTCAATTCAAACCTCTTTCCCATGAGGTAATGTCTCCATTTCCTCAGAGCGTGAACGATGGCCGCTAACTCCAAATCATGAGTTGCGTAGTTCCTTTCATGCTCTTTCAAATTTATGGATTCATAACAATTACGAACCCACTTTGATTGAGGACTCCTCCCAATCCTTCTTTGCATGCATCAGTGCATACCACAAAATCTTCATTTGGATATGCAATCCTTAGGATTGGAGTATTGGTTAACAATTGCTTCAATCGCTGAAAGATTTTCTCACAATCTTTTGTCCACTGAAACTTCTTCTCCTTCCTTTGCAGGGAAGTGATAGGGTGAGCTATCCTTGAGAACCCTGCGATAAACCTTTTGTAATAACCAGCTAGACCCATAAAGGATCTAACTTCTGTCACATTCTTGGGCGCTGACCATTCTCTAATGGCCTCAATCTTCTCAAGATCTACATCTATCCCATCCTTTGAAATAATATGCCCCAAGTCATGGATTTGCTCCTGATAAAATGAGCACTTGCTCATATTGGCATATAGTTGGTTCTCTCTTAGCACATACAACACCATCCTAAGATGATGTTCATGCTCTTCCTCAGACTTGGAATACACCAAAATGTCATCCAGAAAGACTATGACGAACTTGTCTAGATAGTCCCTGAACACACCATTCATCAAGCACATAAAAACAACAGGTGTGTTTGACAGCCCAAACGGCACCACCGTGAACTCGTAATGACCATACCTTGTTCTAAAGGCAGTATTGTTGATGTATTCATCCTTTATCCTTACCTTGTGATATCCTGACCTGAGGTCTATCTTTGAAAAGAAATTCACATCCTTCAACTGATTGAAGAGGTCATCAATCCTCGGCAGAGGATACTTGTTCTTTATAGTTACCTTGTTCAATTGTCTGAAATCGATACATAATCTCAGCGTTCAGTCCTTCTTCTTCACGAACAGAACCGGGGCACCCCAAGGTGACACGCTTGGGCGTATGTACCCCTTCTTCAGAAGCTCCTCAAGCTGTAATTGCGGTACTTTCAGCTCTGGCGTACTCATTATATAAGGAGCTTTCGATACTGGAGCTGCTCCAGGAATCAAGTTTACAGAGAAGTCAATATCTATTTTCGGAGGTAATCTTAGTACCTTCTGAAATACATCTTCAAACTCCTTTAGTACCACATGATCCCCAATACTTGACACCTTTTCCTTAGGTGTTTCCTCCACAAGGACTACAAATAATTGACAACCTTTTCTGTAGCACTTCTTCAGCTGCATTGCTGAGATTTCTCTGATAGCAACAACTCTAGGAATTCCTTGGACTATTTTTCGATTCTCTTCCTCATCCAGGCAAGTGAATGCCTTATTACGACAGTCCAAGATGGCATGGTGTTGGTCCAACTAGTCCATCCTAATTAAACAATCATAAGACCCTAAATGCAGAATATTCAATTCATCGTTTTTGCACAGTCCATTCACGTCTACTGGACAAGACTTAACCAACTCAGTGACTTTCCTCTTGGTTCTTGTAGCCAGTTGCACTAACCAAGATTTTTCATGTTTGCTTCTTGATAAAAGCAAACTTTCCACCACTCTAGGATCTATCTAATTATGGCTAGCCCTTGAATCAATTAAAATAGTAAATGGTCGGTTGTTAATCATACCTTCCACTTCAATCATGCGTGACTGATATTCAACTTGCTTGTTGTCCATGGCTGTGTAGATCCTTGGCATTCTACTGCCCATGTCCTCCATTGTTTCAACTTGCTGAACATTGTGGATAGCTCTCACTTTATCATTTCGGTGGGGGCAATCTCTATACCTATGGTTTCCTTTACAACCCCAACACTCCATAGGTGTTTGTCTAGGCATTTGTCCACCCATTTTAGCCTTTCGGGGTTCTCTAAAAGAAGGTTGTCCCTGCGGACTATTTCTGAAAAAGGGTGACTTAGTTCCTTTCTGCCTTTGCTCCTTGAAATTCTTCTTGTCTTCCCAAGCCTTCTGGAAGGTAGGCTTTTATTTTTGTCGATCATATAAGCACTTCTCCCTCCTTATCATTTCTTCCATAGTCTTGGGGTCATCATACTAGATTTTGTCACCAATGGAAGGTGGAAATCCACTTAGATACCTCTAAATCTTCACAGTCTCATCCTTGATGAAAGAAACATACTTCAACATTTCCAAGAACCTACATTCATACTCATCAATGGTCATGCTGCCTAGCTTGATTTCAAAGAACTCTTTCATCTTTCTGTCATAATATCTCTTGGTCAATTACTTCTTCTCGAAATACCTCTTGAATTCTTTCTAAGTGATATCTTTCTCTATAATGTGTTGTACCTGCACAAGTTGATCCCACCACATGGATGTATTTCCTTTCAATTGATACATCACAATTCTTCCTTCTGCATGAGAGGAATAATTCTGCAGTTGGAAATATTTCCTCATGCCAAGCAACCATGTTTCAACATCTTCCTCCTTCTTATGTTCTCCATCAAATGTAGTAGGCTTAATATTATTCATCTCTCCCTTCAATTCATCCACTCTATATCTCCTGTGCTTTCTGGTAGGAGATGGGCTTGAATTACTGTGTGCCCTTCTCTTGGAGCGACTTTGGGAGTGATGATAGTGTCTACCAACACTCCTTGATTTGCTTCTCCCCTCAGAAGTTCGGTGACTCCTTGTTTTGCTCGAGTCACTCTCCTTATCCAACTTCTTTTCTATTCTCTCCAAACTCTTTAACAACTTTACATTGAATTCACCTTGTTTTTCTTGAACTTTTCTGAGCTTTCTATTATTTTCTCCGCAAGTTTGGGCATCTTTCTGCAATTTTTCAATGATCTTCCTCAAATTTCCTTCCTTATCTATCTCTTTTCTGTGCCCATTGGAGTTCGATCCTTCAACTCCCAAGTGGACGTCCATTCCTTTTCTTTCATTTTCTGAACTGGAAGCATTATGTGTCTCTTTCATTTCTTTGCACTCCGTGGAAATTCTAATCGGTTTTGGTCCTCATCAACTTCTGCAATCACTACATACAGACAACCATAATTTGTCAGACCATCTCTCCTTAACAAATTCCACACATTCAAAACCAATCTGATTTAAGAAAACGTTTTGATTTCATGAATCTTCCAGCTCTGCTCGACTTTGTAACTTTCGGGTAATACCCCCCTTTTTTCTTAGTCCCCAACCCATGCGATCACGGGCCATGACCAATATAACCCATGCGATCACGGGTCATGACCAAAATAAACCTTCTCCCAACCTTTCAGGCCCCTCTCCCTTACCCATACTTTGTGGAATCTTAGTCCCCCATCACTCATTCATTATGATCGGTCCACACGCAGAGTTGTTTTTATATTAATAATGTGCATCGTTACATGTACAAAAATCAAGCTCTTGGCCTTCAACTTGGAAGAATAATTAAATATTATTCCAAAGCTGTGTAGATGTTTATGTTTTACCCTAAGTTCCTGGAAGGGGGAACGTGTGCAAAATGAGGAGCATGCAGCCCCAGGGAGACAGGTGTTGACCTGGGCACATGCAGTTAAAACCAGAGAAGTGAACCGTGTTGGGGGGGACCTTCCATTCTCTATCCTCCGTTTGAACTCACGAGTGTCCAGGATAGAACTCTGTTTCGGTGTTTGTTCTGGGAAATCCTTACCTGAACTATAAGTCTCTGCATCGGATTTTTGTACACCTCACGCATCCCTGATACCTGAGCCAGGAGTCTGTCCTGTATTGTTGGTTGGGAAACTAAATGTCCCATACTTGCTGAGCCTTGTTATGTTGTAGCGTCTGTCTGCCACCATTTTGGGAAAGCCTGTGTTTGTGTTTCCCGTGGACTGTTGTGGTCATGTAGTGCTGGACTGTGTGTGGCTTGTTGGCTAGTGTATGTTTTTGTTGAGCCTCGTAGTTTCCCGACTACGTTGGAACTCGAGTTGAAGGAAACAGATTGTCTGACTTGTGTGTAACACTCTCTCCAGGTGAGGGAGGTGGTTGGAGTTGAAAAGAATAGGTCGCCAAAACTGTGAGCGACTCTCTCTAGGTGAGAGAGTGTGTTGGGCAACACTACTATGCAGAACATTCTCATACTCGTATATAAAACATGTATATTAAACTTAGTTAAAAAATTTAACTAAACAACTCAGAGTAAGCACAAGATTATTGCTAATTCACATCATCAAGGACATTAACAATAATTCATATGCACAACAGAATACATGATGACATATAAGCATCACAGGCATGCAAAACATAATATTAAACACAAACTGATACTTATCTTTGAAACTAGATGTAATCCACCAACTTCATGCAGACCTTCCACGAAACTCCCAGCCTTAGACTGCGCTGCTCATCACTCTCAGCAGTAGGTAACCCCCGAGCTGGGACTAAGCTCCATCGGGCAGGGAATCCTAGGCTAGGCAAGGTCAACAGGAATACACCCAGTTACATAGGAAGGATTTTCTCCCAGGAGCCACTTATGCCCACTGCTCACATACTCTCATTCCCCACATTCATGTCCCACCCCAGGAGTATACACCTTCACTATCACCAAGACAGTCCTTCGGCTACTAACCTCCCTTTCCTTGGGCTTCAACAACAGATCGGACTAAAAGTCTCAGAGTTATGTAGCAGCTACAGGACCCCTTCCAGGAGTTCTTACTTCCTCATCACACTCTCTCACCTGGAGAGAGTCGCTCACAAGTCTGGCGACCTATTCTTTTCAACCGCAACCACCTCCCTCACCTGGAGAGAGTGTTACACACAGGTCAGACAATTTGTTTCCTTCAACTCGGGTTCCAACGCAGTCGGGCAACTACGAGGCTCAACACGAACATACACTAGCCAGCAAGCCACATGCAGTCCAGCACTATGCAGCCACAACAGTCCACAGGAAACACAGACACGGGCTTTCCCAAAATGGTGGAAGACAAATGCTACAACATAACAAGGTTAAACAATTATGGGCCATTCATTTTCCCAACCAGCAATACAGGAAAGACTCCCGACTTAGGTTTCGGGGATGCATGAGGTGTATAGAGATTCCACACAGAGACTTATAGTTTAGGTAAGGATTTCCTAGAACAAACACCGAAACAAATTTCGATCCTAGACACTCGTGAGTTCAGACGAAGGATAGAGAATGGAAGGTCCCCCCCCCCAACATGGCTCACTTCTCCGATTTTAACTGCATGTGCCCAGGTCGACACCTGTCTCCCTGGGGCTGCATGCTCCCCATTTTTCACATGTTCCCCCTTCCAGGAACTTAGGGTAAAACATAAACATCTACACATCTTTGGAATAATATTTAATTATTATTCCCAAGTACTTAAGCTCTTAAGATTAGCCCTTCTCCCAACCTTCCATCCCCCTCTCCCTTACCCATACTTTGTGGAACCTTAGTCCCCCATCACTCATTCATCGTGGTCAGTCAACACGCAGAGGTGTTTTTATATTAATAATGTCCATCGTTACATGTACAAAAATCAGGCTCTTGGCCTTCAACACTTAGGCTCTCTGGCCTACTAAATACATAAGCCCACCAACTTATATAAAATTGGCTCAGCAGCCTATAAAACATAATTACAATTCATAATGAAATTGGGGTATGTCCTTGGGGTATTACAATCCCCTCTCCTTATTTTTTCACTATCCTTAGTGCAACTTTCACACAACATCGACAAGATTTCCAAAATCTTCAAAAAGATGTGGGTATTTTGCCCGCATTGCATCTTCATGCTCCCATGTTGCGTCCTTAGGACTGTACCAGGTCCACTGGACCTTTACAAGCCCTATGGCTCGATTCCAGAGATGTTTTCTTTTCCGGTCCAATATGCGCACATGGTGCACTTGCAGGACACCTTCTTGCTCCACCTAAATCAAATTCCAATCAATTACATGATTAGCATCAGGTATATATTTCTTAAGTAACGAAACATGAAACACATTATGTACAGTCATGGATGCAGGTAATGCAAGCATATATGCAACTGGCCCAATCCTTTATAGGATTTCAAATGGCCCACAAAATATGGCTGCCAACTTTGAACAGTTTCTCAGCCTCAGGGAACTTCTATTGGCTTTTACTTTCAGAAAAACATGATCACCCACTTTAATTCTCTGTGGGTTCTATTTTTATCAGCATAACTTTTCTGCCTGTCTTGAGCAGCTTTCAAATTATGCTTAATTTTTAGCATTTGTTCTTACATTTCCTTGAGCAACTCTGGCCCAACTACTGCTATGTGAGTCGTATTATCCCATCTTACTGGAGTACTGTACTTCAGCTTTCTAATAAGAAAGCAAAGCAAAAGCAATCGTGACCAAGATGAAGACCATGCTCAACCCCGATGACTTCATCTTTCTCCTCGCAACTTTGAATGAAGCCATAGAAGAAATTACAGAAAAGGAGGAGGCCAAGCAACAGACGATGTACGACATAATTGAAGCTGAGCTCCAAGGAGTGCAGCAAGCACTTCAATCTAATTGCGCAATATCCATTGCGCCCATGCCAGAAGGAACAACAGAAGAAGGAGATGAATCAGTTCAACTCCATAGGATTGCCCACATAGTTGAAGTATGCCTTCGGAAAGCGGAAGAAGTAACAGCGCAGGCCACCTAGGCCCTAAATCAAGCACAGGAGGAAATCATAGAGCATCGTCGAGCTGCACAGCAAGATAAGGAGGCCATCCAAGATAAATTTGATAGAGATAGAGCAAAAATCCAAAAGGAGAAGGAGCAGCTTCTCGTGAAGCTGATCAGAATCATAGAAGCTATCAACAGAGCATTTCACTCTGTGAATGGCTTAGAACAAAAGGCCGAAGAACCCTTAGACCATCAAGTGATGAAGCTTGCTAAATTTATTCAGCAACTGCAACAAAGAGTTGTGGACTTAGAGCTTCATATCATCCCAAGTACCCCACAAGAAGAGCGTGACCAGCGAGAAATAACTACCCAAGGTACAGTAGAAAGGATTAAAGAACTCACTGAAGAATGCAAACAACTAAGTACCAGAAGTGCCCAGATACATGAGAACCTGACCGAGTACCCGAAATTACATAAATTGGAGTCGCAGCTCTAGGAGGCAAAGCAACATGCAGATAGACTTCAGATGCAGTTGAAGGCCCTATCAACTATAGATAAAATGAAGCGATCCCACGAGCAACGTGTCGCATAACAGCAGATCCACATGATCCAGAGCAAGGTCATGGAAGTGACACAACAAATTCAACCCTTGCAGGATAAGGCATGTCGACTATTTTTAGAGATTGACAACCAAGGAACAAAGCTACAATAGGTTGTGATTACATCAGAGGAGCGCCTAGAAGGACCAGTCAATAACGCACTCATCCAGGAGTTCACAGAGCAGGAGGAAATCAAAAAGCAACGGGTTGAAGCAGCTCGAGTCAAGCTCGAGGCATTCGAAGCAGAACTGGTCAGACCTGAGTGACTCGGGATGAGTCACAGGTAAGTGTTGGGGGCCTGTTGTCCCTTGACCAAGTTTTGAGGAATACTTGGTCATAATTGACCGTTTTCAGTACTCTGACATCCAGTCGGAGGAGCGCATGGCGAAGAGGAGATCATGGGATCTCCACCCCTTTTTTGGGTCTTTTTGGGAATATTGTAATGGGAAAGGGATATCGGCCCTTATTTAGGCCTTTTGTATGTATAGATATAAGGGTAGGAGATGCGTATGAAAAAGGGGTGTGTGATGTAAAGTGAATGTCTTAGTGCATAAAGTAGATCGATGTGATTAGATGTCTGTGTGACTGTAAGAGCTATGTTCCTACTGTAAGTATTGTAAGTGTCGAGGGCATGGGTCAGGGGAGGACTTAGTGCTTGGATCTACCCGGGGAAAGAGGATCTAGTGAGCTGCGCAGATCTCTTGTCCTAGGCGAGGTAGGATCTTGAAGGCTTTGTGTTGTAACTTGGTTTACATAAGATAATAACAGAAGAAGACTTTGTGGATGTAGCCCCGGGGTGGGGGTGAACCACGGTAACTTTGTGTATTGTGTTGATGTGTTTGTCTCTCTCTTGCTAAGTGCTCTGATATGTTTAGATAGATCTATTGATGCTTTTTTATTATGAGACATGAATGCATGCTAGATATGATACATAAGATGCTAAGTGCTTAATCTATTAAGTATAACCTGTTTATCATTGCTAAGTGCTAGATCTGGGTAATTACTGTGGTGCTTTGTGCTTTCTGCGAAGTGTATTAATGAATATATGTTAAGGAATAAATGATGCTAAGTGTGATGTAAGAAATATAATCACAGATCTGTGTCCCAGCTAAGGTTGCAGACACCTGATTCCTGCAACCACCCCTGCCTCTACCTCAGGTGAGACTTCATCTGCTTCACAGGTGTTGCCGAAAGGGCCGATAGTTAGCGTTTTGTTGGTGCGCTCTTGAGCATTGAACCCTAGGTCTGCCCCTGTGCCAACACACTCCTAGAGGAAACATTAGTGACCTGGAATACTACAGTTATCCCACTATCAGAAGTTTTCATGGTTTCATCCAATTGTTTGATGAGAAATTTATGACCATTGTACCACATAGCCTTGTGGTGTTTCAATTGCAATATGCTAGATATGTAAAAGATATTACATTGACAATTAATAAATTAACATATATATTTATATAACTTTGAAAGTATCTAAAAAATACAGTACACATGTAGTCACATTAATATAATATAAAATAATTGAATAAAATGGGTGAATTTTCTTACCTGTCCATCTTTCAAACCATATGCTAAATCAATTTCCCTTTGCATAACATTAGCATCTCCGTTACGATGAGATTCTCTAACCAATTCAGACAGTCGTTGCCATGATAACCTACCTCCATTATGTTGTTTACATCTTTCAATCCATGCATTCATCTAGTCAAGATTATTTGCAATGGATAAATGCAATGCATCCCACTCTTGAGCAACCGAATCAAAAAATCATAATTCACCAATATTAAATATTAGTTATAACGTCCAATATGCAGGTTATAAATATTAATAATTTATGAAATAAATTATATTAATATATTAATGAGTATGATCATATACACAAAAACTGAAACTTTATATGTATTATTAATATAAATCTCCACAATTATTAATATATTTCCTCTCATTTTTTTCATTCTACCTTTCCCCAACAGATGCTCCTGATCTTCAAATTTTTTGATGGAGTTCACATCCCAAATGCGATCCACTACATGCATAGTTGGCACTGCTAATTTAGGAATATACTGACTAATATACACCATGGATTGATATACCATATATCCCTCCACCATAGAACCTCTAGGACATGCTCTTTGTCTAACCAGCACCTTCAATTATTTCAAGTGCCTCTCCACCATCCACATCGACCTTGTGTGAACAGGTCCACAAATTTCAATCTCCTCAACTTGGTGTATGAGGTAGTGTTCTTGTGCATTGAAAAATGTTGAAGGTATATACTTTTGCATTTCACACATTAGACAAGGAATTTCTCTCTTCCAATACTTTATATCATCTTCATGGATTTCTTTCAATGACAACCATCTACATGAGATCATGACACAAGAAAATAACATGTTTCAACATAACATTATATAATATATTACATTACAAGTAAAACATGTGTCATTAAGTACAACAATAATTTGAAAGAACATTTTGCATATAAATCACAACTAATTACCTCATGTATTTTCCAATATCATATATAACTTGTTTGACGTTGTTGTCAAAGTCGTTTGGGAGAGATAGCGGTAGAACATACTGTAACAAAAAATGAATCGTTATTTGTTTCGACCAAAGTAGACAAAAAATAAATAAATAATAAAAGATGTATAAGGCCAATATATATAAATATATATACCAAAATTTTTACCTTAATAAAGGTATGCCAATCATGTGTTTTTACCCCACCAAATTCACCTTTCTTCGTTAAGATATTATTTATGTTTGAAGCAAAACTCGTGGGAAATTTAATTCTTTGAATGGCCTCTTTTACATCATTGCTTTGTTGCTTGTTAATAACCATGGAAGGTTATTTCGGTCTAATACTCCATCTAATCTATTTGAATATCGGATCACACTTCGCATTTCATGATTGGCTTCTTGAATGTCAGTACAAATTTTGACAATTTTTTCTTTGTCCTTCCTACCATCTATGATTCACCATAACGTTTATGTCACATTCTTCCCGATATGCATTGTATCAAACAAATGAGCTATTTTTATCTCCTCATAGTAGGGAAACCTCATGAATTGGGCAGGATAACTTTTCATTCCTCGTGGAAGCCCATTATTAATATCTTCATGATGATGGTGGCCTTCATAAAGCATAAAAGAAATCACAAAAATAATTATCAAATACGGTAAAATAAATTCAATGATTAAAATAAACATTCAAAACATTACATGATCTACGATACATAAATAGATTGAGTACCTTGACGATTTCTATTATATTCCAACCTCCATAGGTGAGGTGTCCTTCTTCATGGTTTTAAACCACTCTCTTCTTTCCCATTGAAAATATGTTTTTTAGTAGTACAATACCTATGGTTCTTAGGGAGGAGGTTCCTATACTCATCAAACACCACCTTTCCTAAATATTTTGAATGACGATACTTCATCTTAGGGCCACAAAATGGACATGCAAATTTACCCTTTGTTTGAAGACCTGCAACAAATGGATTAATGTCAATTATATTGATCTGAAAATAGGGGGTTGAGTTGTTTTTCTATGCAAGAACCCTCTACTCCATTAAAATAAACCTCATGACCTTGCTCAATGTCTTAGTTGTGCAAGAGGATTTATGTGTCAAGTTTAGGCTCCTTTTAGGTGTTTAGGTGTAAGGTTTTTTTTAAAAGGTTAAATATGTTGTTTAAAGAATACAACAACAAACATAAATTGCAGCAAATAATAACCAGTAAACTCACAACAACAACAACATGATAAAGGAGTTCACCCCCAATTGGGATACATCTCCTTGAGCCTCCATCAATGGACTAGGCTCTTTGGGATTGGTTTGTCTAATTTCTTTTACAAGATGATGCTCAACTCCAATGGATTTACTGACTATACTATTGGGTTCATAATACATAAAAACCCCAAAAATGACTATTAGATCTCTGAAAACAGACCATGGATCATCTGGGCATGACCTCTTCTATTGGTGGCCTTGAGCTTCCCTGAGCTTCCCTGTGGCCAAAACACCCGTAAAATTCCTCAAATGCCTCTAAAACTTGTTCCAATGAGTTAAGAGAATATCAATTAGTCAAAAATGACTATTCAGTCACTGAACATGGACTTTGGCTCCCCTGGGCATGGCCTCCTTCACTGGTGGCCTTGGCCTCCTTGGATCTCTCTGAAAATTCCCTGTAGAAAAACCTTGGATATAAGTCTCCAAATGCCTTTGAAACCTATACCAATGGATTCAGAACATCCAAAAACCCCTAGTTGGGATTTTTTGGCACCTGGTTTGGCCAAAAAATGAAGAAGATAGACCTCCTGCAAATTTTTTCCTTCAAGCTTGTTGTCTCTGGTTCGCCAATTCACACCTCTTGTGTGAGTAACCTGGCTTCTGAGCATTTCCCATGCCTAAGCCCAACACACGTGTCGTTTCCACAAAATGCACAAATTTGTCACACATTTAGGGAACCTAGCCCCCAATCCGCGAAGGTGTTGGACGTGTGGTTTCCATGTGACCACGTCCTGTGCCAAAAGTGGGCACCCGTTGCAATGGCCCCGTGGTCATGAAAAGTTTCAAACACGTGGATGCGCCAAGTGTCGAGAAAATGGGGGGAAATAACTGTTTAAAAAAAAAAATTGAAACCCGCACAAACTGCTCCATGTGGCATGGTTGTATGGTTAGCGCATATTAACGGGGGCTGGGGCTAAGCCCCAACCCGGACCCCACCCAAAACACAACACATTACAAATTTAAATACATATAAACATATTATATGTTAATAAACAAAGTGTGGGCGCGCCGGTTTGGCGGCCCTTGCCAAAGATTTTCACCATGGGGGAGCTCCAGGGTTCGATCCCCGTGGACTCCAAATAATGTTTAAACTATACCATGACAGGGTGCCACATGGCAGCCCATGCCTGGGCCACGTGGCACCACCCAATTTGTCCAAAAGATGCCACGTTTCAGCAAATGATTCACCCACATCTCTTCCACTAAAATACCAACTCAACACTAACACATCACCTGCCACGTGTGGGTCTGTACCCTTCCACGTCAGTTGTACGGACTGTACAACCAACAATTGTTTTCCCTATTTGGAAAAATGAAAAGAATGTGATATCTCAGTCATTCGATGTCTGTTTGAACCCATTTGAAGTGTGATGGGTTTGTGAGGATGAGGCCTATGCACCTATCCATTTTGGAGTGATTCCAAACACCTTGATTTTTTGGCTAAATTTTGACCCCTGGTCCAAATTTTGATCATATACGATGAGATTATTTAAAAATTAAACATGCACCATGATAACATTAAAAAATTATATAGTATTAAAGAGCAATATTAGAATGCTACATACCACAAAATGTGTTAGTCCAGGGGCATCATGAATTGTCCATAAAAGTATTCCATGGAATTTAAATTTCTTCGCCCCGATTGGTTTACATATGTCATACATTGTGATGCCAACCCATAACTTTAGTATCTCGTCGATAAGAGGCTCTATATATACATTCATATATTTAACTTGGTACTTACCTAATTGTTTGAAATTACACATAATTACTATAGGAATGATATCATGTAATATATATATAAGTAAATAAATAAATAAAAGATACTATGAAAAAATTGAAACAAATGAAAATGTTACATTCAAAAAATTAATGTAAACAAATACCTGGAACAATGATTGTCAACATTATGTGCTCCCTCTTTATTGACATCCAAGGAGGAATGTTATTGTTGATAACAAAAATAGGCCACACTGAGTAAATAGACCTAAGCTCTCTGAATGGATTAACACCGTCAGTTGCCAATGAAAGCCTAACATTACGAGGTTCATCTTTGAAATCTGCCCATTTTTCCTCAATTTACCTAAATGTAGAACCATCGACAAGCATTTGAAGAACACCATCTCCATTTTTGTTATGTGCATGGCAATCCATAAATTGTTCTATGCTTTCACACTTGAACAATCGCTGCAAACGTGGAATTATGGGAATATGACGAAGAACCTTTTGAGGCACCCTTTTTTTTACTTGATTGGTTCGATATCTACTGATAAGACATTGCAGACATTCTATTTTCGAAGCATGTTGTCCATAATATATAATATGATCATTAGGACATGCATCTATAGTTTGATAATCCATTCCAATGTCTTTCATAATGGCATGCAAACCTCGATACGTGCGAGGTAAAATATCTGACGACGGTAACAAAAATTCACCTAACAATATACAACATAATAAATAACTAGTTAATGTAAAGAATATTAATTGTAAAAATTGCATTCTTATTTTACACATTAATTAACACTAAAAACAAATAGAAAAAAATTAACATTTATGCATAATATGAGATGAAACATATTACATACCTTATGATCTGTGTCATACAAGTGTTCGACAAATTATTCGTAACCTTTAAGTTCACTAGCAGCAATGTAGCGGAGAGAAGATTTTATCTTGATCCTTCATAAAGTTATTTATTTTCCTTTTCTAATAGAGGCTCATCATAAATACCAGCACTATCCCCATCCTCATCCGGCTTTGAAAACAAATCTTGGATCGTTTGATTTGTCCCATCATCTTCTTCCATGGGATCATTAACTTGATTTGACCCATCATCTTCTTCCATGAGATCCTCATTTGCTTGGTCATGATGTTCCTCAGCTTGTACAACACCATTTCTACTACTACTTGGTACAATATTCTGCAGAAAGTTAGAGGGCAACTCTAACTTTATAATTACAAAAAATCATGCAAAATTAGTGTATACTATAAAAAACATTCAAACAATATATATACATATATATAATTTTAGATAAAATTGACAATATAAAAACAAATAATGAATATATAGCTAATTACCATGGGACGATATTCATTTGATCTGCCATCAATGTGCCCATATTTCCTACAATGTTTTGTAGCTGTTGCTATTAGAATTCTTACGGGGCATATGAGGCAACATTTTTTGCAAGGGAAATAACATCTACCATCGCCCTTTTCACCCACTTTACTTTTTTCCCCACCTCTAATTATATTCTGCGGCATTCTTCTGCACAACTTCCGCACAAAAATACCCTTTCGGAATTGTCCTTGTTATAGCAAGATTGTTGCAACATCTTTAAATCGTCAAAATATTTATAGGTCAATTTAGGTCACTGTCATCGCAATTGTGATGAACAATTACCTAAATATAACTAATTATTTGTTATTTTTAGGTCACTTTGTCAAAGGGTATAACAGTTATAACGATCAATATGGATTTGGTCACGTTTGTCGCAATTGCGACGAACGTTGACCAAATCAATTTAGACTTTGTCAAATTGTATAACAGTCAATATGGATAGTATCAAAGTGTGTAACCATCAATAGTTATTGTCGTTCTTGTGACAAATACACATGTTTGTCGAAATAGAGATGCATCACAACGAGCATGACAAGTACAACATCAACATCCTCCATAAAGGCGTCACTCTTCTAGATTCAAACTAATTAGTTGCATGAGGACATCAAACACTCTTGGTTGGGGGAGATGTTGGGCGTCCAAAACACCATCTTTTTCATAACCTTTATTTCCTTTTATCTATCATTTCATCATCCTTTTCACTCCTACCTTTAGTATAACTAATGAATTTTGTCTCAGGTATGCCACTTTGTAATTCATGTCACTTTGAGCATATTTTGCTAGTGTAAAAGAGGAAGTATTGACCTTTTTGTTCTTACTAATGAAATATGGTTGTTATGATAGGAAAGGACTTAGCGACAATACAATCTAAGTTTCTGCAACATGCCTCTCTGTTACTGCAACCTCCCTTTTAGTTTCTCAAATAGACCTTTTATTGTTGCAACACTTTTCCATGTTGCTGCAATACTTTTCCATGTTGCTACAACACCCTTCTACGTTGTTGCAACATGCTACACCAACTTCATAAAAAAAGCGTCAACATGATATCTAGCTCCTAGCTGTGGTAATGATGCCAAAGGAACCACCATGAGTATAGCATTCCATGACAAAAGGATGAGGCATAAAATTCAAAGAAGAGAAGAGTGGTCGAACAATTGGAACTGCGCAAGTGGAAAAAAATATAGGCAACCATTCCAACTGATATCCAAATAATCCATGGGGATTGATCACATGAACCTCCACCATCCCTATTTCAGGAAGTTTGTTAAGTGAAATTGAGAACAACCTAGGGATCGTAGATCCTCATGGATGTATTCGATAATTCCATTCTAAATAAAGAATGTAATGAATTATATAAGATCTTGACTCAATGAGAGTCAGGGGGGTTGTAATTTTGAACTTTGTTTGCAGCTTAATAAGAAATATGCAATTATAGCTTCTGGCCATAATTCTGGTGTGATGTGCATATGAGATTAGTTTGTGATTAAATATTTCTACTAGTGCCTTGCCTAGGGAGGTCGAGCACCCTCATTAGGCAAGTACTACGTATTGTATCTATATTGTATCATATCTTCATTTTCTGGATTAAATACTGTGTTTCCATCTTTCATTAAATTACTCATTCATAGTTAATAGATTCTTTTGTATTTCTGATTTCAGTAGCATTCAGTTCTATCTTTTGCTTTTTCATGTGTGATCAAAGAAGTATTTAACTTAGTTAACTATATGCATAGTTCCTTGATTGATGTCAGACAACAAATGGGTGTAGTCTACTTTCAACGTAGTCATCATCAGGACTAGATATTGGCCAATATGTGTTTTCTTTTGTGCAATAGTTTAGTTATCATTTTCCATTATTCCTGGACTAGGGTCACAACTTAATTCTTCCATTGGCTGCACTATAATAGTTAGTTCAACTGCCCTTTTCCATTATGCCTAGACCAGGGTCATAGTTGGACGCTTCCACCCGCTACACTAGATAGTCAACCCTTTCTTTGATTCCTTGTGAGTGTTTTATAATTTGGTGACTTTGCTTTGGTTAATTCATATTCTCTTATGCTCTTTGATATCCCTTTGCTGCAATTTCACCAACAATATCCATATTGAGTATATTTCCCTAGCATAGATAGTACATGACAATTCACAAGTGATATACAAACCCCTAGTTTGACAAAGTAAATGATTCGTTCTATGGTTTCCCTTTAGAATAATTAAAAGTTAGTTAGAATACCTATCAATAATATTTAACAAATATTCAAATCCCCCACTATCATCCAGTTGCAACACCTCCCCACTCTCTTCATACTAGTTCAGGGGCCAATCTAGCATTGTTATGACTAAAGGGAGGCATATATGTTCTTAAATGTATATGATATGACCCCAAGGGGGGGAATATATGGGGATAAATGTACATGTAATTTGTAAATGTATATGTAATAGGGCCGACCTAATAGTAAAGGAGCCTCATGTGTAGTGTGTGAATAGGTATATATAGATATCATGTATTCATTATTGGGGATAGATGAATTGTGATGTATGAATGTATTTGGGTATTTGGAGGAGGTTCTCTTATTCTTTAAGGGGTTATTGTGTAACTTATCTCTCTTATCTATATTATATTTCTTCTCCATGATTACATTGGTGTACATGGTCTGTAATTTTGGTTTATTCTGATATTTTAAACATTTGGATCATAAAATTTGGTATCAGAGCATTGATCCTAGGGTTTTGTTGCTTAAAGCAATTCATCTTGGAATTTTCACTATAAATTTTTTTATGGAAAGTTTTAGACTGTGAAATTTTCAAAATATTGATACAACATAATGAGGTACTCTTGGTAAAATGTTTGTGTTCTATACCATTTTACTTTTGTAGATACATCCTATGGACGTTAGGGCTTTTTACTATCCCTGAAATTAGTCTCACACGAGTCATTTTGGGCATTTTGTTATAACTTTTGTTAGGTGATGTATGAATGTATTTGGATATTTGGAGGAGGTTCTCCTATTCTTTAAGGATTTATTGTGTATCTTATCTCTCTTATCTATATTGAAATTATGCTCCATGCTCACATTGGTGTACATGGTGCATGCTTCTGGTTTATTGTGATATCTTCTTCACTGAGGCTCCAAATTTAGTGCCACCAATTGCATTTGAAATAGAACAATATATAGTATTTATGGTACAAATTTAAGAATCATATATTAAATATTGGATAGGTGAAATGCCATAAAAGTTCGCTATCTAGAAAGGTCCAAGAATCAACAAGGTTTGGGAAAGTTACCATAACTTTCACTTGGCACATCACATTTTGATCAGACTAGTGGAATTACAGAGAAGACATATTAGAGTACTATAGAAAACTATTTCAGACTTAGAAGGGCCGAAATTTCATAGATACATCATAAGGAAGGTCAACTAGAAGGATAGACTCCATATCAAGGTATTCAAAGGTATGTGCACTTAAAACTACCATAACTTTTGATTGGGATGCCCAATTGAGGTGATTCAAAATCCATTGGAAAGATAAAATATATGATATTATATTGGAAAACGGTCAATTATTATATTGGATAATTAACTCTAATATAATTAAGTTGTAAGTTGAGGATTGTGGTTAGATCTCACTTAACAATCAATGGAAATACCTAGATTTACAGGAGATGAAGATAAAGATGAAATCAATCCCATGGAATGGTTTAGGATGGTAAAGTAATATTGTAATAATCCTTTTATGAAACGTATTTATTTTGATGGTGAAGCTTATGAGTGGTGTAAGAGTGTTAATAATATAAAAAATATCACATGGGAAGTATTTGAAGAATTTTTCTCAAAAAAATGGATCAAGGACTTAAAATTGGAAGCAATGCATAAAATTGAAAAGTAGTTAAAAGGATCAAAAGAAGAGATCAAGAATAAGGGTGATAGACTATCTAAGATACAAGACCTTATTGAAGCACTCATCAAGGAGGTTCAAAAATTAAAATAGGGAAAGATTAGCAAAGTAAAGTGGGAAAAGAACAAGTCAAGGGAATAATTGAAAAAGAAAGATGAATAAATATGTATATTAAGAAACCATAATAGAAAACTATTGGATGAGGTCAAGATATTGAAAGAAGAAAAGAATCATGGTCAAAATCAAGAAAAAACAAGGATCTTGGATGATGAGACTACCATAATACGTGAAGAGGAAATTTACAAGAAGGTTGAGGAATCCCTAAATATTGATGAGGTAAAATCAGAAATGAGATCCAGAATTGAAGAAGGATTTCAGTATTTGATAGATGGGGTCACATTACAACTTCAAAAGGAGAAATAAGACAAGATTCAAGAAGGTCGCCAAAAGATACCTAAAGAATTTGAACTCCATATAGAGGATATACATGCTAAATATAATGGTATTATCTTCAAGGCTAGAGTAATCAAAGACCAACCAAATTATCTTTGAAAATAATATATATGAAATGGGTATGAAAAATGAAGGGAAACCATTAAATGTTAAACCATATCGACACCCTCATTACCAAGAAATATTTCAAGGAAGACAATAAGATCGATATGAACATTATCATGTAAGAAGATGGAATACTCGTTAATATGCATGTAATAGGGCATCACAAAACCACTCTTCAACAAGCTATTATCAGAGATAAAAAACCACTACAAATTGGAGAATTTACAACAACAATACATGGAATCAAAGGTAAGAAAATTATGCAACAACTGGCCACCAAGGGTTAAGACCGAAAATAATTGATTTTGGATGGATAGATCATCAATGGAATGAAGTAGGAACATAAGAAAATCATATTACTTAGTTTCATTACATGTGAAGCCTTTATTTGCAAAGCTTTGAGGAAAAAACTTTTTTGAGGGTATTATGTTATGACCCAAGGGGGGCATAGAATCTAGGTTTAAATGTATATGATATGACCCCAAGGGGGGGCATATATGGGGATAAATGTACATGTAATGTGTAAATATATACGTAATAGGGTGAGAGTAATAGTAAAGGGGACTCATGTGTAGTCTGTGAATATGTATATATAGAGATCATGTATTCATTATTGGGGACATGCGAATTGTGATGTATGAATGTATTTGGGTATTTGGAGGATGTTATATTATTATTTTAGGGGTTATTGTGTAACTTATCTCTCTTATCTATATTGGACTTGTTCTCCATGCTCACATTGTTGACATGGTGTGTATTTCTGGTTTATTATGATATTTTAAGCATTTGGATCATAACAAGTATGTTCTTTTCCAACACATCCAATTCTTCTAGGGATATTTAACACAAGTCAGAAACAAAGTTTCTCTATTCCACCTTGGATGCAAGTAGAGAAATGGAATCAAGCAAATATAGGATACTCAACCTACTTGGATCAAGCAAATGTAAGAAACATACAATGTTATGCATAACAATATGCAATGTGAATTTTGTTAGAAGGATTTTTTTGATGATCCCTATTTTCCCTCAAATGTAAGCCAAAATATTGATTAGTATGTATTTGGGCATAGTTTATAAGGGAATTTTGATAATTAATTCCTATGTCCTACTTTCCACTTCAATTCAAGGTAGTGTATATGGATGCTATTAATATTAATGAAAGTCTAGTTTTCTATATCCCATAATAAACTTTGAATATCACAACTCCATTACAAAAATCCTAATTGCAACCCAAACAACATATATACCAAACATCAACTCATTATACACACCCAAATAACATTATGCATAATCAAACAATGAAGTAATGAATTGATTAATGCATAATGGTATAGAGATTACACATCACTAAAGACAATATCTATGCAACTAGGTTCATGGAACTTTGAAGAAATATTGTCCCATCTAAAAATATAAAAATATAAAACATGTTGGAAACCAACAATGCTTTCAAGATGGAAACCAAAACATTAAGTTATGTCATGCTAAAAGAAGAACTGCTAAAAACCAACAATATAAAACTTTCTGTAAATCAACATTGCATTCAATATGGAAACCAAAACATTAATTCCATTGGATTTTTCATTTTGATCATACTTGGGGAACTACAAATGGATGCTTAGAACTAGGTAGTCGTCAAGTTCTTTACTGTAGGAAAAAGGAGGATATTGGTCATGGGGATCCAAAGAGTCCAATAATTCCATACACAATAGAAAACCTCTTTTTATGTTTATGCTAGTGCCCTACTCCTACCATTGTAACTTAAACAAACAAATAAAGCAGATAGAGAAAATGAGGCAAGGAAATTATTCGACAAAACATAGTACATAGGTCTATATCCTACTTAAAGAAATGAAAGACAAGCATTCGAAGCCAAGAAATTGAATTAATGGGTCTATCTCTTTTGTATTGCACATTACACATTGCAAGCGAAAATGAGTAGGAGGCATCACCACAACCAAAACACTAGAACTGGTGTAAATTATGGAATAGGACAGAATGATTTGCAAATACCAAAGTAGGTATCCAAGATGCTTGGAAGCACCATTGCATGTATCAACGATGAGTTATATGAAGCCATTTTCACGCATAAATTTTGGAATTTTGACACACATATGAATGTTAATCTATCCATCTTGGCCAACCTTTGTTGCAATGACAATAATCGTTGCACAATGAAATATAAAATACTATTTTAAATAGTGCTCGCACTACCAAAGAAGATGTTTCAATGGAATATAATGATTTAGTTTCTTTAAAAACATAGGCTTTATAACATGAAATTTAAGGAAATATTTAGATGCATTTTGGAAACTTTTGGTGGGTTATAGAGATGAACCATGGTTCCATGTCTTCATAACTTGAATTGGAGTAGCTATTGGTAGATAGAGAAGTGTATAAAACTTCTTATACAAATGAAAAATATTTGAAAAACAAATGTAAAACTAGTAGCCTTAGAATATGTTACCCAAAATGATTTAGAGTTGATAGATGTAAGTGTTGTAACCCATAGGATTTTCCCAAATTATGATGGTATTAATCCACCAATGGTTTAGAATATCAAAATGGCTCACCACAAGGTCTACAAAAAACTAGGAGCCAACTGGTGAGAACCTTGACCAATTATATAAAACCTTTCTTTTATACAATAGTAAGGTTCTTAGAGTACTATAAGTGATTGTATTGAGGCATTGTTGGAGTCAATACAATAAATATCCCACTAAACAAAACCCAAATTACAATACTCTATAAGATAGACAAATTGTAGAACAAATATCACTAATAACCAACCTGTATACTTTCATGTTTTTCACTTGTAGTAATAAAACATAAAGAGTGCACATTTTATTCTCGAGATATATTTGACCTGAGCCATACATATAATCATAAAATCATGTATTTCCTATGGCTCTTGACATCATAGGTCCCAATTGATTGAGGAGTGAAATAGAAATAATGATTACTATTAATAACAAACCCAACCATCCACTTTCTCCAATGGTCACCATAGTCTTTCCATGATTGTTTCGACTTCATATACCCCCCATCACATTGTTCAAGGGAGTTATGAGAGAGGAAAAGTGTAGAGTATAAGTGAAAGCCAAAATTTAGGCATCACCATGGATTCTAGTTTGGTTTCTTTAGGATTGGACAGAGGCATCACCATGACCAAATCCAAATGCATAGTATAAGCCAAAATGTAGAGTATAAGCGAATTCCTTGAGTTGTAGTTTAGTTGCTTTAGGATTGGATGGAGCTATAATCATAGCCAAACCTTGGCATTTATAGTGAAAATCACAATTACTGACATGCAAGCAAGACAATGCTCAAGGAAATGGAGTAAGAAATTACTAGAGTCAAGTAGAACATGAAGGTAGCCCAAGATAGGCAGAAAATTTATGTAGGTAAGAACGAAGTGCATAGAGAAATTAGTGTTGAGGATCATGTCTTCATCAAAGTGAAGCCAATAAATATTTCCTTGAAGCTTGGAATTTGTTTCAAGATAGAACCTAGATATTGCAAGCCATTTGAAGTCCTTGGTAGGATAAGGCCAATTGCATATGGAGTTGTGTTGATTTCTAAAATTAGAGATCACAATGTTTTCCATGTTTCTTTTCTTAAGAAATGTGTACATGATACTGAATGTTTGATTGATCCAAGTGGAACAAGGGGGAGAGTTTGAAATAGAACTATTATGCATGCTCAATAAGAAAGTAATATTTATTCAAAAGATCTATCAAATAGTTAAAGGTGCAATGGAATCACTTTGGTCCTGATGAGGCTACATGGGAGCAAGTCAATTCCAGTAAGGAGGCATACCCATTTTTTTCCTAATCTCGGTTGAAACAAGGCCAATGTTGTTCCAAGGGGGATAAGATTAATTTCATTGTTTTGATCCCTACAATGTATTGGATTGGATTGTGCATAAATTGTAATGGTTATAATGATAGGATTAAAGCCATGCGATCTTAAATAAATGACTTTGTGTGTAAATGAAGTAAACATAGTGTAGAGATCAAGGCCAAGGGTCAACTAGTGAATGGATAGGCATGTAGTTGATGTAAATATACTTATATGGAGCATCCGATAGGATTTCCATGGTGAACACAAGCTATGTAAATATTAATGTTGTAATATTATATATAAGTTTCCAAGATGGATGTTATGATTCCACAAGAGGGGAAGAGAAAATGAGGGCTATGGGAAGGTAAACATTTATTGTCAAGTGTCATCTTATGAACTTGTCTCTTTTCTATCATGTGCCTTAAATGAAACCATCTACCTCCCTTGACTTAGAAACCCAATCATTGAGTGAATATATAAGTCGAGAGAAGTCTTCTCATGTAGTTATTGGAGCATGGACTGAGTATAATCATTATGGGGAAGCATAATAGTAATTCATTCTTTTATCACAATAAATGGAATCCATCATTTCCATCAACTCTCTCATTTGTCATTCATCCATTCTATCATGCATACGTTCATTCTCTATATTGATTAGGTGTGTTCTACATTGCTAAAAATCAAATTATTTGGAAATTAACCAAATCATCACTGTGGAGAGGAAATTGTAGATCTAGAATGAGAGATAACTGGATATAGGGGAGAAAAGAGGTTGAGGAAGTCAAGAATCCTTCACCCACAATGTATTTTTTTTCTCATTGGAATATTGAGATCCAAGTGTTGTTTTGCAATATATTCCCAAAAGGTATTTAGTAGACTGGACTCTTTCTAACTACACTAAAGAGTGATTTTAGGGAAGAATATCCCCGAGGGACTATTGAGAAGATAAATGTAATATCCTCCCTGTGTTATGTAGGGAAGTGGAAGAGAGTACCGTGGTTGTTTTATGGCTAGATGAGATGCATGGTGTGCTCTAGAGGGAGCATATTGGTCAAGACTTGAGAAAAAATGGGTTGGGTTGAGTGAGCTAGAAGCATGTAGTTGGTTCCTTCACCTTATAGGTCTCGATGGTATCTATAATGGATGCCTATGGTTGGATCAAAATTTCATCATATGTAGCCAATTTCTTGGACTATATTTTATTAAATATAAGTGATATCTTTTCTTATGAATTAGTGAATTAATGTTAGTTCATGTTATGGAAATATATGAATTTTCATGTTGTGTGAGTGTATTTAGGATTAATAACTCTAAATATGGGAACTTTGCTACCATGAAATCTATTAATTCTTACTTATTTAATTTCACTACATTTTAATTATCACACCCATTTTGTTGGGTATGTGTTATATTATTTTCACAGCCATCTCCACACACTATATGTTGCACCAGGGGGGTCACAAGGGGGTCCAACATGCTCCTCATGTTTGGGTGCTCTAACCCCCCCCAAAAAATTGAGGTTGCTTTTGGTCCGTTTTTGGGCATTTTTTGGCCAATGGTTTTTCATCCCATTGTAATATAATTCTGGTTAAGGAATGTAATCTAGGTTAATTGAATAGGGCTTTGGTTGCCACACACACACACACACACACACAAACATATATTGTATGATGAATTTAATACAATGAGAGTTAGAGGTGCAACTCTAAACATTTGTTGGTTTTCCCTATTAAGGGTTTCCAGGGTAAATTTCTGAGTATTGCATGTTGATCTATAGTTTTCCTTTCTATTTCAAAAATAATTTGTGTGTGCATTTCTATAATATAAAGGTTTGAAAATTACATTTGGTATCAGTTCGATTATTGTCTTTAGGGAGACACATTTTTTGCTAAGGTTTTAGTTATCTTCGGTTTGTAATAAACTTGGTTTCAGTGGGAGATCTGTAGTGGTGATTCTTGCGCTGAAAGAGAATGGTGAATAGTTCTAAAATCAATATGAAGAAATTTAATGGGAAAAGATTTGAGGCTTGGAAGATGAATATGGAGGATATTTTTGTAGTTAAAGAATAGTGGGTCATTGTAGATCTTGGTATTGCACCTACAAGTATGTCGACATAAGACTTGATGAAGTTCGATAAGAAGGAAAAGAGCACAATCTAGTTGTGTATTTCATATTCAGTGTTATTGAATGTCTTAGGAGAAGCTACAACTAAGGAATTATAGGATAAGTTTTTCTTCAATCTAAGTCCCTAGTGTTATAACTGTAATCTCCACCCTACAGGTCAGAGAGGAAGCCACTAGTGGATAGAAGCATTAATGCAACTTTTTCCTGAGGTTTGACTCTTTCCAAAGAATTTTTGGAGGGCCTCACATGACACCTAGCATGCAACAAGCGAGGCCTCGCTAGAAAATAGTGGCTCAACAAGATAGGCACTATCAAACTTCTAGAAAAGGGGAGACACGAGGTGAGGGGTGAGAGATGAGTTGGATATTAGTGGTAATATCCTAGGAACTCACATCATTCAAGTTTCTAGTGGCCTCTAGAAGATATAGAAGCTTCTCATAAGCCTCCTCCAAGAACTATATAACAAAGGAAATCCTTGGACAAGAGGAGGAAGAATTCAGAGCAAGGTTATGTTGCCAAACTACAGAGGTATTCATATAGAAGCCATTAGAGCCTAGCACGACCAAGGAGCTGTAAGGAGAAGCAAGGAGTAAGGAGATTGAAGAAATGCATCTACATCCAAGGCATGTCATATTGATGTATAAAAACACTTGAGGTGTGTTATCTTGATGTAAGTTCTTATGTTTAATCAATAGATCATTTGGTTTTCCCCTTGAATGTTTGTCATTGATGTATAAATGTTCAGATTTGATCTTGTAGATTATAGATCAAGTTAGATTCAAGATATATCTAGGATTCTAACATTGGGAAGCAAGTAGAATGGTTTGGTATTGTCTTTTGTATACACGAAGCATGTTGTGAAGCTTGGAGTTGAAACTCTAGGACTGCAACATCTAGGAGATACGAAGGACCACCTCCATAAATGTATGCAAATATTGTTCATTCTATAGGATCATTATGAATCCACATATTTGAGTCTAGATATAGGAGATCCATAAGAATTATACCCCTCATGTCTAGGATAACTAGGATAATCCTAGGGAGATCTTTTTTATCTACTCAGTGATATCCCTGTGAGCATTTTTCCCATAACAGATTGGTGACTCCACTGGGCAGAATCCATTATTTTTTAATATCTTCACCTTGATTTTCCTATGTTTTTGTGGTTTGAGTATTGTTGTCTTCCATTAAGGGTTTTAGGGCTCAGATCTAGTAGATCTGAGAGGTCTGGTTCAGATCTAAAGATTTGGAACATTCCCTTCCTCTCAAAAATCCAAAATTTTGACAGGCCTTGTCTATTTCACTACTTTTGTCCCATAATATCCTGTCTGAGTGTCTCTGTACCCTTGTTGCAGAAATTGGCTTGTAACATTGATCATTTTCAAGGTTTTTGTTGAGTAGATTAGTGTGAAAGGTTTCGATTTGTTTGGATAGTTGTCTTTTTGTTGTCTGAACTTTCCACTTTCAAATCTTAGATCTCAAAAGTTGAACTTAGATTTCAATAGATCTGAAGAAGATCTAGGAGCTTAAGTCATTGGTTGCATGTTGAATTTCATATGATCTTTGTGTATCACTAGATCTCCCCTCCTAAACAAGTTTTTGGGTGTGATCATTGTAGTGACATTAGAGCGGGATGATCTATCCTTCTTCCTAATATCCTACAAGATTTTTTCTTGATGTTTTTGCTTTGTCCTTTTTTGCATTAGTCTTTCTTGTTGAGGCCAATATTGTCCTATACTCCAAACTGGGAAAAACTTAAAAAAAAAAAACCTTTGCATGCTTAATTCTCTTTTGAAGAATTAGTGTTGTGAGTGTCATAGAATAATTTGTTGCTTTTGGATATTTTTTGTTTGATTGGATGATTGGTTTGTTTGAGGATTTCCTTGAGTATTAAAAAGAAAAAGGAAAACTCATTATCCCTCCCATAGCTATCTTTCCTTGACTTGAAATATTTTGCATTTGCATATTTTCATTGTTTGGTTGGGTCAAGAGTACTCACATCATACAAAGTTTGATCTATTACCTAGACCTAACCAACAACCCATAAAAAGAAGCACTCAATTTAAAATTTATTAGACGTTTTCTTTGATAGCAAACAAACATTAGATAGGTTTAGGGCCTTGGATTAGGATTGGAGAGTAAACTCTCCAAGGCCATTAAAATCAACCTAAAATTCATTAAAGAGTGTATAAATCCATTCTTGCAACTGGTGTCTTGGGAAGCTTCTCTAACATAGGAGTCAAGCATGAGGTCGCATCGAGGAAAGTAGGGAGATTACCCCTCTTTGCTTGTTTTGGTGTTTGCGATATTGCTTCGATTGTTACACATACAGGGGTTTTGTTGGGTCACACATTCAGAGATTCAAGATTAGCTACCCTACCCTTATGTGGGATCAGATTTACAACTGTTCACCCGACCATCGATTGTTAGGTGGTAACCTTAGTGGATTTTCTTGGGGATCCACATAAGTGACTGCAAATTGGACATGCCTGTAGTACCTGGGGAAGACGTTCATTCACAGTCCCAGTTCCCCTAGAGGATGTCTGCCTTAATAAAGGGTAATTTCACCGGTTAGGGTTGTTTCACATTAATCATTGTAACTTCTCCTCACACATTCACTAGTAAATATTGTGGGGACTTCATCTCCCCCACCAAGTCAGTTTTCGAAAGGCCCCTGAGCCAATTGGTTTGCTTGTTGTTTCCTAGATTTGATTAGGGGTTTTCTCTTTAATTCTGAGTCTAGGCCAGCCATAGGTTGATTGTTGTTTTTTAATTACATAGACTTTTCACTGTGGTTGAACTAACACACCAGTCCCATCGATTATGAGGACTAGAGCCTATTACAGAGGTGGAATCACCTCCGAAGTAGCACTATATCCATGACAAAAAATTTGAAGGGTCCTATTTCTGGTTTGACAAAGCCGATTTAGTTGAGGTTGAAGTGGTCAACGAGCATCCTCCACCCAACTTTAACCCACCTTTAACTAAACCAGATGCCACTTTACTGGTCCAAGTGAGGGACATTTTTAGTGAGCCTTTTTTGTTATTCATTCATCCTCCTACCATGTCTGGGCCTAGTGCTTCGTTTGGTGCAGTTGATCCCGTAATCCCATCCTCAAGTGGGATTGGGGACAAATCATTCAGGGGCATCCCATTCATGTCCTCATTGCCACCCCTTAGCTCCATTGGACCTTCATTGTCCATACCTTTTTTTTTTGGTTCCTCCATGTGGGGGTTGTCCTCTATATCATCGACTCCATCCATTAGAATATCGAGCGTGTGTTAAAATTTCTCTTAATAAGTTAAGTTTGTTCAATATTATTTAACTTTAGACTATTAAAACAATAAATGAACACATAAGGATCACTAAAAGAAAGACACCCACAGTATACAAAAGATTTATCATGGGAAACCATCATGGGGGAGAAAACCCAGCAAAGCTTCTTCAATATAGATTATTCAACAAGTACAATGTATCTCTCAAGAGAAATCTCACCAAATAGAAGATAAACTAGAAACTCTAACCAGAATAGGGTAGCACACCACTGGACCAAGATAGTCCTCCAACAGATAACCAAAACCCTTCACTAGAACACCCTTCCTTTGTAGCTGCATATCCTCCTCATATTTTCACACTTCTTACTTGTGTGAGAGAGCTTGTTATGTGTGTTCTACAAGTGAGCCACCTATAATCTTATAAATACAAGTTGAGCCACCTAGAAATAGGTCAAGGTCTACTTGTACACTTTACCTATCTAATTTACAATTGACTTTTACTAACACACAATAGGGTTGACTTTACAAATATTACATAATATAATTATTTAGGGTTTTGTCTTGGTCTTAATATAATATTGAAGCAATAAGGATATCTTTAGAATCTATACTCCCTCTTAGCAAGGAAGGTATTCTTCTGACATGGTCATCATGATTGCTTCTATGCTTCTGTACACTTGACCATTGACTTGTTGAATTTCCATGAATATATATTGAAGAAGTTTTGTAACCACATCATGCATCCAAGGTCTCATCATACTTCTGGTATTTGTGTCATCATGTGGCTTTAACTCACAAGCTCACACAGAATCTGGCATCTAGTTCGTAAAGAACTAGTAACTCATCAGCTCACACAAAATATGACATCTAGTTCACAAGGAACTAGTAACCTCTGGTTAACACACCAGGCAATTAGTCCACAATGACTAGGCATCTATTGATAAGGATTAGGAAATGTAGTGCGCACACACTACCCATCTATCCCAAGGCTAGAAAACACATCCAACAACACAAGTTGGCCCACCGACTTGAAAACTTGGGTAACTAACCAACCCTGAAGGCATGAAATCTACCGACCTTGTGTGAGGTCATGATGACTGGTGCCAGAGTCAGTAACATGCATACCAGGAAATTTTACTGGAGTATCAATATCTTGGCGTACTAGACTATTTCACTGGAGTATCCCTCTGCATACCATAATTTTTCACTGGAGTAGCAATAACTTGGTGTACCAGAATATTTCAATGGAGTATCCCTCTGTGTACCATAATTTTCACTAGAGTTGCAGTAAATTGATGTACCAGACTATTTCACTAGAGTATCCCTCTGCGTACCATAATTTTTCACTGGAGTAGTAGTAATGTGTCTATGAATGACTACCTGTTTCCATTGCCACATGATGATGTTGCCACCATGGAATCACATCTGAACTCATCACTCCCTCTTACTAGGGAAATCCTTCTGGACCACACCAATATTTTCTATGAAGTATAAAAACTTCACTCTTGACAGAGGCTTGGTCAACACGTCTTCTATCTGCTCATTGGTAGCGACACATTGGAGATTCACTAATCCACTCTATACCATATCTCTGATATAATGGTACCTCATATCGATATGCTTGGACTTGTCATGGAACATTGGGTTCTCTGTTAACTTCACAAAACTCTTGTTATAACACGAGATACAAGTCACATCTAACTTGAGATCAAACAATTCTGCAAGCATCTTCTGAAGCCACATTTCTTCGCTACTAGTTGAACAAGATACTATATTCTCTACATCAACCGTACTGAGAAACACACTAGTTTGCTTCATGTTGAACCATGATATCATAGTTGATCCCATACTAAAGCAACATCCATATGTACTCTTCAGGTCTGCAACACTACCAACCCAATCTGAATCAGTAAAGCCTTGCAGGCTTATCTCACGATCTGAATCATATCTGAGTCCATAATCAATTGTACCCTTCAGGTACCTCATCACATGTTTTGTTGCAACCAAGTGAACACTTCTCGACTCCACCATATAATGACTCAATGTATTCATAGAAAAACTTATATCTGGCCTCGTGTTCATTAAGTACATCAAATAACCAATCATTTTTCCATACATGGTGGCATCCACTATCTCTGAAGATGTATCACTCAATAAATTCAGATTTTTCACCATCGGTGTAGGCATGGCCTTACAATCCATCATTCTGAATCTCTTCAGAATCTCAACAACATATTTTCCTTGATTAAGGAAAATCTCACTCATTCTCTACCATACCTCTATACCTAGAAAATAATGAATCATTCCTAGGTATTCCATCTCGAACTCTGCAACAAGCTTCCTCTTACTCTTAGTGATGAGCATCTTGTCTCATGTTAGAACATGTCATCCACATACAATAGTAATATCATTGTTCCACCATCCACAACATTGAATTAAAAGTTGGAATCTACTTTACTCTTGGTAAATCCCAAGCTCATAAGGAAGCCGTCAATTCTACCGTACCATGCTCTGGGTGTTTGTTTCAATCCATACAATGATTTCTTCAATCTGCACACATGTGTCTGAATTTCATGTGTCTAAAAACCTTGTGGCTGATATACATACACTTCCTCTTCTATTACACCATTAAGAAAAGTTGTCTTCAAGTCCATCTGGTGTACCTTCCACTTCATCATTGTAGCTATCACAAGTATATCTCTAATCGAAGTGTATCTCGCCACATGAGAAAATGTCTCCTCATAATCTATTCCTTCTTTTTGGGAGAAACCATGTGCCACAAACCTTGCCTTGTAATGTTCGATACTTCCATCTGTTGAATGCTTTGTTTTGTAAATCCACTTGGAAGTTACAATTTTCTTCTCTTTCGGTCTCATAACCACATCCCAAACATAATTCTTTACAATGGACTGGTACTCTTCAACCAGGCATCCTTCCATTCTTTCTTCTCTACAACCTATCCATAATTGGTAGGCTCAACATCAATAATTTCACTTAAAAATGCCACGTAACTAGAGTATGTTCGTGGTCTCTTGATTTCTCTAACGGATCCAACTAGAGTACCATACTTCTCTACATCCTGCATAATTTATTTAGCCCAAGATGGTCTTCTCTTCTTAGTATTCATCTCTCGGGATGAATATATAGGTCTCTGTGGTTCTTCCATATCATGATCTTCTAGTACAACATCATTGCCTACATTTGTATTTGTAACTCTGGGAGATTCAGGATCCTAATCATGGATTTCATATGTATGATGTTTCCTTGATCTACTAAAGACTACATCCTCATAGAAGGTGACATCTTTGTTGGTATGAATCTGATGGTGATCGGGGATGTAAAATCGGTATGCCTTCGATGTCTCACTGTATCCAACAAATATACCCTTCTTTCCTAAAGGGTCCAACTTTGATCTCTTGTCCTTGGGAACATGCACATATACTGGATAACCAAATATCCTCAAGTGGTTGAACTCTAGCTTTTCACTGTAAAAATTTCTTCTGGTGTCTTGTTCCCAAGTACACAGTGGGGACTTTTTTTGTATACATATACTGCGGTCTGGGCTACTTTTTCCCACAGATGCATTGGTAAGTCTTGATCATGAATCATGGCCTTTACTGCTTCCATGATTGTATGGTTCTTTGTTTCTGCCACACCATTTTGCTGAGGATTGTAGGGAGTAGAGAGATCCCTCTTAATCCCAACTTCTTTGCAGAATTTCTTGAATTCATCTAATGTGAATTCTCCTCCATTATCTGACCTCAAAATATTTATCTTCTTTTCAGAGAGGTTTTCAAAAATTTCCTTGAATTATTTAAACTTGTTGAATACTTAAATTTTATCTTTCAAAAAGGAAATCCAAGTTTTACGTGAGAAATCATCAATAAAAGAAACATAGTATACATACCCGCTAAGTGAAGTGGATGACATCAATCCACACACGTATGAATGTATAATTTTCAAGGCTCCTTTGGCTTTGCTATCACTGCGTGGAAATGGTTTCTTCACGTGCTTTCCTTGTGCATATCCCTTGCATATGAATTCATGATTGACTTGGATTTCTGGAAAACCTATCACCATATTTATTACGATCGGTAAGTTTGTAATGTATGTGAGAAAATATTCTATGCCAAAGCTCACTTGGAGTAACTGTACTTTGTACTAGTGTTGAAACTGAATGTACCTTTAACTTGTAAAGGCCTCCTTCTTGAACACCAATCACTACAACATCATCAACAGGGATGATTTTAAGGATGGAAATTTATTTTAAAATGTAGAGACCTTGTTGAATCAAACTAATCCTTCATATGCCAACTATAAATGTTTGGCGATATTTTTGTAAAAAATTCAAATTTCTAAGGATTTTATATGGTTTCTATAAAATTTTGGCGATTTTTAAGGTAAAATCATTTTATCCTATAGAATTTGGGCAAATCATTTTTAGAATAGAGAATCCTTTTTTGGGAAAAACCTTTGAAAATTAGCCCATGAGTGAAATTTAGCCCCTAAAATCATCCATGATTCATTAATAGATTTTCTTTTTTCCCACATGAGAACTTCATCATCAATGGAATCAACTCTAAATCATTTTTCATCCAAAGCTGAGATAGAAAGAAAATTCTCCTTTAAACCAGACACATATAAAACATTCTTCATCTTCATAGGTTTTCCAGAATCTAATTTCTAGGATGCTTCTCCTACCCCTTTAATGGGATACTAATAGTCATCATCGAGCTTCACCTTATGAGGTGAATCCTTCTGAACTAATTATGAGACAGAATCCTTGTAACCTGTCATGTTCTTAGAAGCACCATTATCAATAAGCCATGTGTCACTTCCATGAGTGAGTGTACCTGTAAGAGATGAGATTAAAACATATTATTCGCTTGAGTCTTCTTCTTTGTTTGTCTCTTGATCAGGTTCATCATCTTCCGTGGCATTATCATGATGTATTTTATACTTTCATTTTCTAACATGACCTTTAGAGTTGGGATAGTTTATTGCAATGTGTCCCATCTTATGATAGATGAAGCATCTGTAATTTGAGAAATCCTTCTTAAAATTTTGTGTCTTTTGTATTCCATGAGGCTTCTTGTGTGAATGATCTTCCTTCTTGCTTTTTCCTTTTCTAGCATGAGCTGCTAGAGATTGATTTTCTTCATCGCCTAGTTTCTCTTCTCTTGCGCCAATATAGCTTCTTCCTAAGTGCAATCCTCCCACAGTCTGCTAGACCTTGTTATCCTTCTTCTTGAACATATTCCTTGAATGAATGATTCCCAATATCTGGGGAGACCATTCAAGTTAGTCGTTACTAATTCTGCTTCTTTGATTGTGTCTCCAATGGCTTCAAGTTGTTCTTTGATTTGAGACACCCTTGTGAAGTATGATTGGATAGTTTGTGAACTTTGCATCTTCACATTCTTGAATTGTGTCCTCAAGGTCATATTTTGGTTGATATTATTTCCTTCATACAATCAGGATAAGGCATAGAACATTTGATTGGAAGTTTTCAATGATGATAAATGAGGGATAAAGTGATCCTTGATAGAATCAGAAATGATTCTCTTGGCCTTAAGTAGGTTCTTTTTGTAATTTTCTTTGGCCTCATCTTCGTCTGGTTATGGAACTTCATCTTTCATGAAATATTCTAGATCATTCTCTTCTAGAATGAGCATCACTATGTACTTCCATGCTTGGAATTTATCAACACCTTCAAGCTTCTCATCAAGCTTGGTATTAGGTGCCATATTGTCTTTGAACATAAATATAATAAGAGAAATAAAAACTTTTCAAAGAAATTTTTTTTACTTAGCAGAGAGTGCTATTCCAAGGTGATCATTTCCAGCTTCAATCTCTAGCTGCCAAGACATCTTGAGCTAGGTTTATAAGAAAACCTAAATTTTAAAAATGTGAATTTTGGAATTTTTCTATAAAGGAAGGGTGTGCCCTCCATAGGAGAGATCTTAGGTAGCTTTACTTTGACTAGTGTCCTCCAAAAAGTGGGAGAAATCACCTTTTAGGGTTTTGTGCAGTTGTTGACAGTTGCAACACTAGTTGCAGATTTCAAAACTTCATCAAACTGAGAATCTAAACCCATGGAAAGATGTGCCAGAGTTAGGAGAGTCTTCATATGGTATTAGCTTCTCTAGCAAGTTCTTATAGACTGTGGAAATGGATTCTTTCATGCCCGCTCTAATACCATGTTAAAATTTCTCTTAAGCAATTAAGTGTGTTCAATATTCTTTAACTTTAGACTATTAAAACAATAATTGCATGCACAAGGATCACTAAAAGAAAGACATCCACAATATACAAAAGATTTGTCCTAGGAAACCCTTGTGGGGGAGAAAACCCAACAAAGCTTCTTCAATATAGATTCTTCAACAAGTACAATGTCTCTCTCAAGAGAGATCTCACCAAACAAAAGATAAACTAGAAACCCTAACTAGAATAGGGTAGCACACCACTAGACAAAGATAGTCCTCCAATAGATAACCAAAACCCTTCACTAGAACACCCTTCCTCTGTAACTGCATCTCCTCCTTAGACTTGCACACTTCTTACTTTTGTGAGAGAGCTTGTTGTGTTTGTTCTACAAGTGAGGCACCTAGCCTCTTATAAATACAAGTTGAACCACCCAGAAATAGGTCAGGGTCAACTTGTACACTTTACCCTTCTAATTTACAATTGAATTTTTCCAAGGCACAATAGGGTCGAATTTTACAAAGGAATAATACGTTTGAATTTACAAATACAACATAATATAATTCTTTAGGGTTTTGTCTTGGTCTTAATATAATATTGAAAAAATAAGGATATATTCTGAAGCTACTCAAACTTCAACAACGTGCACACACCCATCCCTTCTACATCCATGCCCACTTCTAGATTCTTTTCCAGTGGGGGGACGAACTTTGGTTTCAACATGGGAAGTGAATCCCCCTCCACTTCCTCCAATCCAATGACCGACCCGATGTCATCTAGGGAAGGCGTACCTTTTGGATGGAGTATGCCTAATAGTTTTTGGATGTCCCTAGTCAACCTGGGGGTAGAGGTACTTATGGATTTTTTCCTTTTCCATGGGTCAACACACCCTTACCTAGGGGCACATACCTCAGGGGAAATTGGAGTCTTCCCTTTGTCCATACATCTGGTCCTGGAGGTTTTTTCCCTGGGACTAGCACCAAGAACCCTTTTCCTGGAGGGTCCATTTTTCCCCCCTGAGGGAAATCCCTTTGGGAGATTTTTTGGTGGCGGGAGTAGTTATGGTCCTACGAGTGCCACCATCCTTGTGAGAACTCACCGTACAACCATTTCTTGAACTTCCAGTATCACCAATATAGGGGGACCACAAGGTCCATATGGGACAATAGATACTTCACCTCCCTCCCAGTCCTCATTCGCATTGTTGACATTTCTTGCAACGCTTGACTTACTAGATTTTTCACAGTTGATGAATGACCCTATTTCCCATGACCCCTTATGGAAAACGATGCCATCAAAACTCCCATCAGACATTCTGAAGTTTGATGGTAAGTCGAGAGAAGACCCCTCCACACACATCATGACATACCATTTGTGGTGCTCATACAATTCTTTAATGGATGAAAGTGTAAGATTGCGTCTTTTCCATAGATCCCTGACTGGAGATTCTTCTAAATGGTATATGGAATTGAAAGGTGGTTCTTTTAGAAGATTCAATGACATGGAAATGGTGTTTTTAACCCATTACCAATTTCCTATTCGGTATGAGATAGGAACAAATATCTTGACTTCTCTGCGTCAAAATAATGCCACCCATATTTTTTATCACATGCATGAGTGGAATCAAAGGAATAAAATGATTAAGACTGGTATTCTAGAAAAGATCATAAAAAAGTGGTTTTCCACATCCTTCATACGACCCATTTCCCAGGATGCAGCCATGGTTGGGGCGACCACTGAGGAGCAAGCTATTTTGCGTGCCCAACATCTGGATTTGATTTTTTCTCAGTTAGTTACTTTGTATGATATCATTCCAAATTCTCCTCACCCATCAACTGATCCTCGTCAACCTCACCCAGGACCCCACGTCAATAGTGTGGTCGGTTCTATATACCATGCACTAATGAACCAACTATTTGATAAACTGGGACAATTGTCAATTCAATCACAATTGTTAGCTACTGGCACTAGTGCTCAAATTGTTGTGATTCCTACTCAAACCTACGAGGTGGATTTGGTGTAGTCCACACAACCAAAGAATCCTCAACCACCTGGAGGCGAGAAAAAGAGAAACAAGAAGAAAAATTTTGCTAATGAGCAAGGGACTGCCACTACCCAAACTTCCCAGGAGGGAGGCACTAAAGAAAAGTGGAAGATTTGTTTTACTTGGATAATTTTTGGAGACGACCACCCTACCCACCAGTTCCCATGAAAGGATGAGGTCCACTTATTCTGAGCACAACAACATACTCCTTAGTAGCCTATCGTCTTAACTAATCCTTCCCCCCTTTAACTTCAAAACATGGTTGCTTCAAATCCTACCCCTTCGACTGGGGGCATCGCAAGTACTCCTCACCACGAAGGGTCTCCATCGAATGGTCCTAATGAGCCAAAAACTACAACATTATTGAGCCTTCCAATGTTGCCTCTAAAGAAGCATCTTCATCCCAGCCTGGTGGCCCTCTCCAAATAGAGAAGCCACTCCTTGATGCACCACTTCTCCCCCCGAAGGTATTTCTTCAACATATGACACATAACCCCAACGCACGGGCTTCCCACAACTACAATATTGTGGAATATGTATCCCAGGCACCTTGTGCCATGTCAGTGCTTGAAGTTCTCCAAAGTTTCCCCATGCAACAGAAAGCCTTGCTATCAACCATAGGTGGGGTTGATCCCTCAGAATCGAGCTTAATTAACTTTGAAACTACCCAAGTTACTCATCGCCTCTCCCATAAGGTTTATTTTCAAATCAGAGTACGAACATTAGGGAGAAACATCTACTGGAAAGTGGTGGATGAAGGATCCTCGACTTGCATCATGTCAATTTCTTGTTGGAAATCCCTTGGATCTCCCAAGCTTGATACTTCTACTACACTTTTAAAGTCCTTCGATGGACATATGTTCCAACCATATTAAATTATCACTGCATTACCCCTTGAGTTAGGTGGAAAGACTGCCTTCATTTTCGTAAAGGTTGTTGATGCACTACTTGACTACAATCGGTTACTCGAGCGCACTTGGTTCTATGAGATGCCTGCAGTTGTCTCCTCAGCCTTTAGGGTATTATGTTTCCCTCATCAAGGAAAAATTGGTACGATCGATGAGCTTGTGTTTTTTACCCCAGACCTTGGATCCAATGTGGGGTCTAATGTACCCTTTGTCAGTGATACCACATAGTCTGATCCAAATGTTGGTGTGGGGATGTTCAAAGATCCTTCACTTATGGGTATATTTCCCCTTCCCCCACCATCTCCCACTGCAACCAATGCTCTTATTAATATGATTTATTTAGTTACCAGTGGATCTCTTGGGTGTGTTGATCCTTGGGTGGTACCTCGTTTCGAGGATGTTGAATCATCTAGAGAAACCACGCTGCTCACAACCGCTGAGATTGTCGATGAGGCAATCCCATCAACATCCACTAATACTATTCAACACCTCCATCCTCATATGGATTGTGATCAACCTACTCCGCCCGAACAGGTTGTCGACTCTCTAATTTTAGATGACATCCTATATTTTGAGTTTCCTTTAGAAGAGGCCATCCTAGAGGTCATGGATTCCATCAAAGATTCATGTTTCGTAGCCCCTTTATGTCTTAATGAATACCATCAAGGAGCTTCCCTAGCTCGCAAGACTACTCACAATGAGTATCTTCATATGCGTAAATTCAATCTCGGGTGGCATGGCCCTAGTGTGGTGAGCCATATGATCCTGACATTGGCTCATGAGTTCATTAATGATGAAAAGGATCCTTGGCCCGATCCTAGCCATAGGATCTACTTGGCGTAAAGCATCGATATGGGTAGTGACTTGTACATAGGTGTGTGGTGTGAATGTGCTTTTGTTTTCCATATATCATATCCAAAAAATCCAAAAATATTTTCCTTTTGTGAGATTTGTCTATGTGTTTTGACCTTGGAATCTATTTTACATGTGCTTGACAAGATTCTAGGGAATTATTTTTACAAAGATGGAGACATCCACTGAAATTGAGGTATAGATTTCTAAATTGGCATATAGGGATAGGTTTTTCCATGCATTTTATGCCTTGCATTATTAACCGTCCATACTTCCAACATTATGCCTTAGGTTCGAACCTGGCCAATTGCGACCTTAGCCACTCTATTTTCATGTTTTAACTGGTTCGATAGTACCTTCCCTTCATGGGAACGCTAGTTAGCACCCAGATTTCCATTTGGTTCCCACGTTTATTTTTCCCATAGGCTCGAGAGCCCTCCTTTAGCCCCACCATGACTTGAATATTGAGCCTCATTCTCCTCTCTTCGTCTATATTATGGCCACATCACGTGGGGGGTTCTTGAATTTTTTTTTATGTTTCTTAATGGTCGCCTATGCATTTTTTTCTCATGTCATACCTCTCGTTGTTGTGTTGTTGTTTTCCCATATCCCACTTACCACTATGCAATAGCCTTGACCATTCACCTCTTACATTATTTGGCCTCCATTTTTGCATTCACCTACCTAGGGAGAGAACAACTGCTAAGAGTGGACCTCACTTTCTAGTGCCATTTGAATTCCTCATTCCTTAGGTCAGGGATGATTTTAGGGGCTAAATTTCGCTCATGGGCTAATTTTCCATGGTTTTTCCAAAAATGAGATTCGCTATTTTAAAAATGATTCGCCCAAATTCTATAGGATAAAATTATTTTACCTTCAAAATCACCAAAAATTCATAAAAACTATATAAAATACTTAGAAATTTGAATATTTTTACAAAAATATCACCAATCATTTATAGTTGGCATATGAAGGATTAGTAAGATTCGCCAAGGTTTCTACATTTTAAAATAAATGTCCATCCTTAAAATCATCCCTGCCTTAGGTCGATTCCATGCGCTTGGAACATAGAAGCATGCTTTTATCCCACTCCTTCTCTCCTGCCAAGTATACTTTTATCTCTTTTTAAGACTTGTAAAAGGACATGAAAAAGACACTCACGAGTCTCCTTTAAGCTCTTTTTAGACTCTCTAAACATGGAAAGATTACCGAGTGAACTTGTTTTATTTCACACTCGTTAAACGGTTTTGAAAAGACGTTTATCCAATGTAATTTTAACCCTTTTTTGGGTTGGATGGACTACTTACGAAAAAGGAATACTCTAGTCCACCTGGGCTAGAATAGTTCTCCCTTGTATCGTTTTATACTTTTTTAGGATTGGGGTACTAAATTTACAAAAAAGAACATCGAGCCTACTTGGGTAACTATTTCGTGCTCGTTAAACCATGAAGGAGACCAAGCATACTTGTGTCATTCTTTTTTGCTCGTTAAACCATGAAGGAGACGACAAAAAAAGCGTGGGGGTTTTTCACCATTGGTCTATTCTCAAAATGGCAGCGTCAATCAAGTCGCCCTTGAACATGGAACCTGTTTGAGTCCTCATCGTACAGTTGGGTTTTATCTTTCCTAGGAGTCATCCCAGTAATATGAGTCAGAGATACTACTCTGACTGGTTACTCTTCCAGTCATCATGGAGAGTGCTTCAATGCCTCCTTCATTGTTGCACTATATTCGTCCAACTCTTGTGTCTTGTTGCCAAGTCACCAATATGTCATGTTATATGTTCAAGGGAAGTTTAAGCCTAAGTCGACCATTTGTTTTTTTGTTGACTTTCTGAGTCGGCCATCCTTGTGTTAATTGTACTTTGTGACACTCTCTCTTCACATCATCTCTCTATGTATTTTTCGTGTCGATTGATGGGGGATACATCAAGATCCTCCTTAGACGAATCTCTTCCTATAGACTTCTTCACATTATCTAGGCTAGGGATATAGAAACTAGCTGGTACCTTGGAGCTTGCAGTCATTAGTGGCAGGCCTCCTCACAATCGACAATGGGTTTCCTTCATTGACTCATGATCGATCGATTCTATGAGTGTTCGACACTAGATCCTCTATTCACATTTGCTAGATTTTACTAGGTACCTTGGGGTCATTCTTCATCATCAATGGATCCCCTTGTGTCTATTAAAAATATGCATCAATGACCGATAATCAGATGGTTTCTACCATGCTTGACATCAACTCATCTATTCACTTGATGTAGATTTGTACCATCAAGGTTTGGGACAAAGACCTTGGGTTGGGCCATATCCTTCTTTTACCTGATCCCCTCCCAAGTTGCATTGGAATATGTCACTTGTATGAAGACCTTGGGGGCACTCTCCTTAGTGCTCTTTGTCTTCCTGAGATCTATATGTTGTGTCATGGATCCACATTGTATCTTTTGGTGGCTATGATTATGTTTCTAACATAGATCCACATTGTATCTGTTGGTGGCTATGATTGAGTCATGACATATATCCACCTTGTATTGTCTTGTGGCTACGATCTTATTGATGAAATGGATCCACTGTTTATTCTTTTGTGGCCATGGTCTAGCATTTCATTTCATGGATCTGTAGTGTATTGTTTGGTGTCCATGCTATTTCTGAGTCTAAGTATGTCTACCTAGGGAATTGGTCTATATATAGTCATCCTTGGTGTTTGAATGGAGGTCTTATTTGGTCTACCAAACCTCCTTTACTCTCTCCTTGCACTGTTGTAGATGAATATTATTGTAATGTATTTTGTCCATCCACTCCTTTCCTGACCTCACACATTAGGTGGCATCTGTTATAGCCTTAATCTCCACCCTACATGTCAGAGAGGAAGACACTAGTGGATAAAATCCTTAATTCAACTTTTTCCTGAGTTTTGACCCTTTCCAGAGGATTTTCGGAGGGTCTCGCATGACACCTAGCATGCAACAAGTGAGGCCTCTCTAGACAACAATGGATCAACAAGCGAGGCACTGTCAAAATTATAGAAAAGGGGAGTTACGAGGCGAGGGGTGAGAGATGAGTTGGATCTTAGTGGTAATAGCCTAGGAACTCACATCATTCGAGTTTCTAGTGGCCTCTAGAAGATCTAGAAGCCTATCCTAAGCCTCCTCCAAGAACTATATAACAAAGGAAAGCCTTGGACAAGAGGAGGAAGAATTCAGAGCAAGGTTATGCTACCAAACTATAGAGGTATTCAACCAGAAGTCATTGGAGCCTAGCATGACCAAGGAGTTGTAAGGAGAAGCAAGGAGAAAGGAGATTTAAGAAGCCTACATCAACACTTGAGGTATGTTATCTTGATGTAAGTTCTTATGTTTAATCAATAAATCATTTGGTTTTCCCCTTGAATGTTTGTCATTGATGTATACATGTTCAGATATGATCTTGTAGATTATATGTCAAGTTAGATTCAAGCTATATTTTGGATTCTGACATTGGGAAGCAAGTAGAATGGTTTGGTATTTTATTTGGTGTGCAGGAAGTAGGTTTCATAGATCGGAGTTGGAACTTTAGGACTGCAGCAGCCAGGATACGCTAAGGACAACCTTTAGGAAAAGGTAATCCATTCACTCAAATCTTTGTATGCGATCCTATTGTTTGTTTCTATGGAATCCATATAAATTCTACCCCCTCCTATCTAGGATAACTAGGATGATCCTAGGGAGATCTTACTGATCTATTCAGTGAGATCCCTGTGAGCATTTTACCCATAACACCTAGTAAACAAAATTTTCCTTTGGAAGAAGCTATACCTCCCAAGGATAAATGATTGAGACTCAATGACAAAGAATCTAAATGCCTTCAATATTGTGGTAAGTAAGTTGTCTGTCAACATTAAAATTTATGATGAAGATAAGTGCATTAGTTTATTGTGTTCTTTGCTAGATTCAAAAGATAGTTTGGTTGTAGCTATTGGGAGTAATGCAACCACAATAAAGTTTGATTATGTGGTTTCATCGTTGTTATCAAATGAAATGAGGAGGAAAACCATGGATGGTTAAATCACATATTCCTTATCTATAAGATGGCATTCCCTGGATAGAAATAAAAATAAGTCCTCGAGTGGGAGATCTAAACAAGGAAAATTTTAGGGGATAAATTTCATCCATGGGCTAATTTTCAATTGTTTTTTCCAAAAAAAGATTCGCCAATTTCCATTTTTTACTAAAGCGACTTGCCCAAATTTTATAGGATAAAAGTATTTTACTCTAAAATTCGCCAATTTATTTTAGAAACTATATAAAATCCTTATAAATATGTTTTTTTTACAAAAATATCACCAAACATGTTATGGTTTGCATTTAAAAATTAGTAACATTCACCAATGTTTCTACACTTTAAGATAAGTATGGATCCTTAAAATTTTCCCTAGATCTAAATCTAGAGGTATATCTAAATCTCTTAAAAAATCATTAAGGAAATGTTGGAAATGTGGTAAAATTGAGCATTACAAGAAGGATTGTATATCTAAAAGTGTTGAGAGAGGGAAGGGATTTGATGATGCCCCTTCCAAAGAAGGGAAGACCTCCTCAAAGGAAGGAGGGGAGGTGTACTTGGATTCTTCAAGGACACATGCAAATCATGATGTATGGCTAATTTATTCAGGTGCTTCTTTTCATATGACTTCCCATGGGGAGTGGTTTTATGAATATAAAAAGTATAATGGAGGTGATATTTTCCTAAGGGGTGACTCAATAGCCAGAATCACAGGAGAAGCAAAATTCAAGTTGTTTCTCAAGGATGAAAGGATTAGAACACTCCCTAGGGTCTTGCACATTCCATTGATAGCCAGAAACTTGATATATGTAAGTAATATGAGTGATGCAGGTGTACATACAATGTTTGAAAAATAAACCTGTAAAATGGTTTGAGGAGAAATGGTGTTGATGAGGGCAGTTTGGAATGGAACTCCATACAAGCTATTGGGAAGAACTATCAATAATGGTGTAATATTTTTATTGTTCTTGAGAGTGGAAATGAAGAAGATAAAACCCCTACTATCTCTAGAGAAAATACAATGCTATGACATCAAATATTGGGACATATTGGATAGAAGGGCCTTCAAGCACTACACAATAAAGGTATGGTTGAAGGTATGTCTGGTTGCACACTAGATTTTGATTTATGTGAACATTGCATATATGTTAAACAAAATCAGGTAAGATCCTCATTTGGGGCTACAAGAGAAAAGTGAATATTAGAGTTAGTGCCTAGTTATGTGTTTGGACCTATTCTCGTTCCATCATTATGTAAATTTGTTTACTATGTTTCATTCATTAATTATTTCTCGAGCAACACATGGATTTATTTCCTCTGAATGAAATATGATGTCTTTGGCAAATTTAAAGAGTTTAAGGCTCTTGTGGAGAATCAAATAGAGAAGAAAATAAAGGTTTTGGGGATAGATAATGGTGGAGAGTTCTATGGGAATGAATTTGAGGAATTTTATAAGAAGTGTGGTATTTCAAGGAAAATGACTACTTCATACACACATCAATAGAATGGGGTTGTAGAAAGGCTGAATATGACACTAATGGAAAAAGAAAGGATCATGCTTAGTGGTGTCAGGTGAGGACATGGATTCTGGGTAGAGGCAATGGTTACTACATGTTACATGGTAAATAGATCACCCTCATCAACATTGGTGGAAAAAACTCCACATGAGGCATGGAATAGTAAAAAACCTCTCTTGAACATCTCAAAGTTTTTGTTTTTTATGCATATGTACATGTTCCAAAGGAAAATAGGAGTAAGCTAGATAATAAAGTTGAAAAGTGTATATTTATTGGTTATAAAGATGGTATAAAAGGCTATAATCTTTTAACCCAGTAACTAATAAGACTATTTACAGTTGTGATGTTGTATTTAGAGAAGTCAAAGATGTTCCCAAATAGGAATTCCTACCAAAAGAAAAAGAACTAGAGATAATAGAGTTTGATTTGGAGGGTGAAGAATCTGACTGAATAGAAGAAAATGAATCAGAAGAAGAAGAAGAACCTCATATTTCAGTATTGAGGAGACCGGTTCATGAAAGAAGGCATCCATAAAGGTATACTCCACCTTAATTTCATTCTATTTTTTCTTTATCTATTACTGATGATGATCCTAGAACTATTAGTAAGGAAATGGATTCATAGGATGGTAAACTTGAGAAGAAGACCATGGTTGAAGAAATGGTAGCCTTGAATAAGAGTAAGGCTTGGGGTCTAGTTGAGTTGTCGGATATAAGAAATCCCATTGGTAGAAAATGGGTGTTTAAGAAGAAGTTGAATGTAGAAGGTAATGTGGAGAAGTATAAATCTCATCAAGTAGCAAAGGGGTATTCCTAGGTAGAGGGAATTGATTTTGGTGAAATTTTTTCTCCTATTGCTAAATTGACTTCTATTAGATTTATTTTGTCTATTGCAATTTCTTTTGATCTTGAAGTAGAACAAATGGACATAAAGACAACATGCCTACATGAGGATCTTGAAGAATAAATCTACATGAAACAACCACAAAGTTTTGCAGTGAAGGGAAATAAAGAATTGGTTTGCAAGCTAAAAAAGTTCTTGTATGGGTTAAAACAATTTCCAAGGATGTGGTATCAAAAGTTAGATACTTATATTTTGGGACTTCATTTCACAAGGATCAAAGTTGATCATTGTGTGTATTTCAAATTAGTTGGTGATCATTTTATTTATGTATGCTTGTATGTTGATGATATGTTGTTGATTGGAAACAACAAGGAAATCATCAAGGATGTCAAAACTTAGTTGTCCTCTAAATTTGATATGAAATATCTTGGTGTTGTAAATTTTATTTTGGGCATGGAAATTAAAAGAGATTGGAAAAAAAAGAAACTCTGGTTGAATCAGAGGACATATATTGAAACAATATTGCAAAGGTTTAATATGCAGGAATGTAAATCAGTAAAGGTCCCTATTCTTGTAGGTGTGAAGTTATCTATAGATTAGTGTCTGAAGACATAGTAAGAGGAAGATGACATGTCTGTTATTCTCTATGTTAGTTTTGTTTCTAGTTTGTTGTATGCATTGGTCTGCACTAGATTGGATGTAACATCCTTGTTTATAATCCTCATTTTAGCGATGTGAAATTAAATACGATGTATGACCGTGGGCCTGAACATGTAATTTGTAAACATTCTATATCATAATAGTAAAACAAATGTGACACCGGCTATAGATGGACACAAATAGAGTAGTTGGGGGATAAGTTTACACAAGAGAGGGGAATGTCTAAGGAAAGGTCTAAGAGAAGGGTCCAAGGGAGGAAATATTCATGGGTATTAATCCAAACCCACTTTCTAAGAATATCATTGTATATAAACCTTCTAAGTTTCATTTTTTAGCATATGAGATCTCAATCATTAAACACGTGTAAGAGGGTTGGTGTGAAAAGTAACATCACATAGTTATGAGAGCATGGGGAATGAGTACAATCAAAATTGGGGAGTGTGAGAGTCAACTTTCATGGGTAAAAGGGAAATTCGAATGGGTAGTATGGGTCATTTTTACATGCAGTTTTTGGAGTAGCAAGGAGGTGGAGAGGATTGGAGATTGAAGCCATCCACATTATGTGGCGTGGGAAGCTTGTTGGAGCTCTTGTTGCATGAAGAAATGGGGTTTTAGGCTTATAGAGAGACATTTTTTGTCTGAGAGTTTCTCCTATAATAGTGATCTATTTTTTGTGAGTTTTCCTATTGCAACTAGTATCCCTAGAGTCCCCAACAATAGAGATTCCTAGCCAAATTGTGTTGGATCCCTTGAGGGAAGTGGGAAGACCAGAGTGATTGTGTGCAGTGAAGGGGGATCCCATTCCTTGGGTTGTGTAGGTTGAGGGGAAGAGATCTAGAGGATTGGGATAGTTGTAGTAAAACCAACTTGTTGTGGGAGTGTGTTGGGCTATGAGAGGCACCCTCTTTTATGGATTAGTAGCACCAACTCGAGGGTGATTTGCTACTAATATTTGAAGCAAAAAATCTATGGTTGGGAGGAATGTCCTTCCCCTAAATCCGATTGCTCATTTATTGTTAAAATATACGTGTTTTTCATCTTTATTTCATTATTTTAATCATGAGTTTTATTGTTGTGTGTTTACTGTGAGTTTAAGAAATTATATGATTTTGCATGGGTTGTATTCATGTTTTAAAAATGATGCTAGATGCATGTTAAATCATTGATGCATTTCATTTAGTTAATCGTATCAGAATTTTTTTTATGGGTTAGTAGCGGGGGACACTACACCGAACATTACACATTTAGTGGGAGTTTTGAGCAGGTATATGTCAAAACTAGGGAAAGAGCATTGGACAATTGTAAAGAGGGGTTTTAGGTATTTGTGTTGCACCACAGATTATGGAATTTTATACCAAGGAAGACTTGTTGTAGACAGAGTATTGGAAATACATGGATTTGTTGACGCAGACTGGGTTGGAGATTTGGATCGTAGAAGATCCACAAGTGGTTATGTGCTTAACCTATTTGGAGGAGCAATCAGTTGGATGAGAAAGAGACAATATGTAGTTTCACTCTCAACTACAGAAGATGAATACATGGAAACTGCTCATGCGAGTAAGGAAGTTATATGGTCATTGAGATTGTGTTCAGGTATTGAGTTTGTACAACAATTTGTAAGGTTATATTTTGATAGTCAGAGTGCAATCTTTCTGGAAAAAAAACTTGCTTATCATTCTAAGACAAAGCACATCGATGGTCAATATCACTTTGTGAGAGACATGGTTGAAGACAAGAAGGTGTTGCTGGTGAAGATGGACACTTTGAAGAATGTTGTAGATTCATTGACAAAGTCTATAAGTACTAATAATTTCTCTTGGTTTCGAGGAGAAATGGGCATTTCTACCCTAAATTGTTGATCATGTAATCATTGGGGTTCTTGTATGCAAACAAAACAACAAGTGGGAGAATGTTGGGCATGTGTTATATTGATTGCATGGTTATCCCCATGCATCGTATATTGTGTTTGGTGTGCTAGGGGGGGTCACGGGGGAGCTGAAAACACCCCCTTCCATCTGGGGGTATGGGGGCTCCCCCCCCCCTACAAAAAAAAAAAGAATTGGGTTGTTTTTGGGCAGTTTTTGGCCAATTGTTTTTCGACCCATTGTAATATAATTTTGTTTATGGCATCTAATATAGGTTAACGGATTAGGGTTTTGAATGACACAAAATCACATATATTGTATTGTAAATGGTAAATTTAATACAATGAGAGTTAGAGGTGTGGCTCTAAACATTTGTTGGTTTTCCCGATTAAGGGTTTCTAGGGTAAATTGTTTAGTATTATGTGTGAATGCTATTGCTTTCCTTTCTTTTTTATGAAGGCTCTGTGTGTGCATTGCTATATTGTAAAGGTTTAAAAGTTACACCTTCATGTGTTTATATAATTTTGGATCTCCATGGGATACCTTTCATGTGGGGATTATAGTGAAATATTCTTCTAAGGGCCAAAATTTGATTCCCCTATGTAGTGGCCACCCTCCATAGTTAGGGGAGTTGGGTGTTCATGTTAAAAATACAATATTTGGCTTGAGATGATCAATTGAGGTGGGGTAGTGAGGATATATTTATGAAGTTTAAAATACCATGTTGAGTAGTTTCCATTGAATTGATGTTGTAATGAACCTAGATCCTCCCTTGGCCATTGGGGTACTCCATTACACTTTATTTTCTTTACAATTCATATATATCTAATTGTGGCTTCACATAATCCCATAAATAGTTCTTACATGCATGAGAGATATTAACATGCAATAGAACGTACATCATTCAAATGATAAGAAAACACAGTGGAAATAAACATACATATACAATAATGCTCGGTGAGTACTCAACAAGGATGTGAGAGTTTTTGTAGCTCGGAGGTACTTCTGCATTGGCAATGCCTCGCATGCAGAAGTGTCAAGCAAATGTCTCTCTTAAGTGACTTCATAAAGTGACTTTATAAAGTGTAGTTAGGGTCTTTTAATATTTAATGGGTAAAAGTGACTTTATGAAGTTTGGGTCACTTAAATGATTTAAGTGAACTCAATGGAAGATTAAGTCACAACTGTTGATCTCAAGAGGAAAAGATCTGATCTTGATCGTCTATTTCTTTGGAGATATAGGATTAGGGAAGTTACTCATTAATGAGTGAATAAAGGCAACATTTGAGGGAGATAGGGTGCACTTTTCAATGAGAGGTTAGAGGGAATGTGAAGAGACACATTTTGCAAGAGAGTTTATGTTGAAAGGAAAGAGAGGAGCAACAAGGAGGATTATCACACATCCCAAGGAGAATGCTCAACATTTAATATAGTTCCGTACAACATTAAAGGAGGGTCATACAGTATGGATTTGTTGGGTCATACAACTAGTTTTAGGAACTGAAATCGAGGCAACCATACAACAAACGTTTGGCATGGTTTTCAAGGATTCTAGCAGACAAGAATACGTACATAAAAGTACAACTATTGTGCATGGAAATTGAGGTTTTATTGCTGCCAGAAAATATCGTACAGTACAATCATCCAACATAAATCTAAGCAAATATTTCTAGGTAGAAATTAGGTTCAGTTTCTGAAGGTCTTTGACATAGTTTTCGAGGTGGATTATTAGCACAAATTATGAGATAAGTGTTGTGTATTTAATGCTGAAAATGTTGTTTTTATAAACTCAAAATTTTTCCTACAAGCTCAATAAGAAGAATCTCTCCTTGATTGGTTTTCCCTTCAAGTTTTTTCCAAGGGCATTTCCCAGATATTTAGTGTCAAATGTGGTAATATTTTGTTTGTTGTTCATTGTTATTTCCACTGCTATTATTTTCAGATCTTAGGCATTTTGTATTTATGCTCATAGTTTCAGTGGAATGCTTATGTTAACATGCATTATTGGTGAATGACTATTGGAGGTTGAAATCTTGTTAATGACTAAGTGATTGTCTAGTAATTTCTACAGGATGTTCCCACATGCATGATTCATCTGAGATTTAATTCATCCATGTCAACTAATTAACCATGTCAACTAATTCATCCATGTCCAAACCCACCTGCCTTGGAAGGGTCTAAACTCACAGAAAGGGCCTCACGCCCAAACAATGATGCTCCACTCGTAGCCTGCACTGTCACCACCCGAATCCTCCACCTCCACTTCTGTCGTCCGAGACCCTCGAAAAGCACAGTCTCGCCTGCCCTAGAAGGGTCTAAATCCCACGCGCCCCCTTCTCCAAGGAGTCCAGGGATGCGGCTAGCAAAACCTAGCCACAAAGCCCGCAAAGTCGGAACCCTAATGCGACTCTCAAACCCACAGAGCAATCCTCACCTTCAGGTTATGATAACTTAGATGTGGACACAAACAAAAGTCAAATATTGATGTGAGAGATTTTAGGAAAGCATGGAAAAGAAAGGGTAATGCTCCCCAAAGAACAAATATCAAAGTGAAATCACCTATGCAACCCCTTTCCTTTTCCCCTCTTGTGGTATCATGGTCTCCTTATTTCTTGAACCTCAATCAACCATTTAGGGGGATATTATATTATTATGTATTTCCTTTTATATATACCTTTGTATATCATTAACACCCATAAAAAAACATAACAACCACAATATAATCCTAATCAACTATAATAATTCATAAGAACTCATTGGTGGGACCTTGGCCTTCAACTTTACACTGAAATATTTACAATGTAATTCACTTTTTTATAACAAGATATCATTATAATTCAACATACATAGTTTAAATCTAGTCACATAAGCCACATCATAAATATAATACATAATTTAACATATTATAATTTAAAAGTCGAAACTGAGATATTTCATACACAGGAAAAGTAAAAATGTTACAAGGACAAGTAGACAAAATAGACAGTTTTTTAAAGTAACATTGTTCAAATGCATTATGAGTGGCTAAGAATGTGACGACTCTCCATTATTATTTGCAAGTTGATGTGCAACCCAACCCATAAGTGACAAACAATATAAGTAGAAAAATATCATAGGAAAATCATTTTTTATGGATACATCCATACTATAAAAATGCCTTGAATATAACCGTGTTGGTTAGTAGTATTAGCTGGAAGATATATAAAGAACCATTTAGAAAATAATTATATATAGAGATGAAATTTAATAACGCAATGCTAAAATTTATTTAAAGTGAAGAAGTGATTTATTATATTTAATGTTAACGGATTGTCGAATCGGTTTTAATTTTATTAATGCTTTGTTTTTGTTTTGATATATTAAAATGAGATCAGTCACGTGTAAATCCATTTAAATTTGGAAAATTTATTCATTCCTCCAAAATTATACTGCATAAACTTTGAAGTTATAAGTGGGATAGATTCGAAGTATAATTTAGAAAAAAAAATAATTACATAGGTGTAATTTATTATTTCAGAATTATCAAAAGATTGTTTAAATATTTGATTTTTATTATTTTAGAATTATTAAAAGGATTGTTTAAATATTTGATTTTTAAAATTTTTTCATTGATTAAATAGATTTTGGTGAAATCATTATTTTTTGTTATTTAAATTGCATTTTTATATATATAAATGGATTTAACATCTTGAAATTTTTTTGATATACTTAAATTATATATATTTGATCACTCAAATCTGAAGTTCCAATCATTTTTAACTAGAGTTTAAATAAAATTGATAAAAAAATATACTTATAAAAAAATAAAAAAAATAAACATTTAAATTATACAATTACCAAAACACTAATAAATATCAATAAATAATATCCACTTCAATGGAAGATGGAATATTTCAATCTAATATCTCAAAAAGGCATGTGTTTTCCAATGGTTATGGGATGGCATATGAGAAGATAGCCTTTATTGAAGCCAAGGACGTTTCCATTTGTTTTTTTCAAAGCACCATCGTATCATATCCCTTTTTAATAATTTATGTGTAATTATGACATGTCACCTCTTTGTCCCTGATGTTTGGACATCTTTTGAAGGCTTCCGAAAGTAAATGTTATGTCAAAGAATTTGATAGGTTCAAAATTAGATATTTAATTTTATTTGAGTATATATATATACTAGCACAGTAGTTAAATTGTTGTTGGTAAACGTCGAAAGGTTGATACGATGAAAAGAATTCTTAAAAGAATATATTAAATTTTATTATTGATTAACAAATAAATGGCTGAGCTTCATTTATCTGGTGTTAATATTTTAATTTCTGTTAATCGCTATCAAAGTAATTTTTAAATATGATTAGGTAAATGTAAAAAAGTAAACACATAAACGGATGTCTTTATAATAGCTAGGAAGTTAATGATTGAAATCACAGCCATTTATTTTGTGTGACTACTAAGAATATTCCAGCGATATTTAATCCTGTCCATAAAAAACTAATTAAGCACTAAACCCCTATTAAATCTACCCATTATCAATAGGTGTATGCCTTTCAACATAATTATGAAGAAGACAAGTTCAATACACCTAAATTTACGCCTCCATTTGACGTCAAAGTAACCACAATGATTATGCAATTTGTTAATAATACGAAGAATTATGAAGGGATAATTAATAGTTAATTCACAACATAATAGTAGTACTAGTCTTAACTCAAAATTATGTGGAATTCTTAGAAGAAACAAAATAATAAATAATTTAGTATTGAAAAATGGAAAATAATAATAATAATAATTTTTATTTTTTTTGTCATCATCGTTTCCATCTAACTACACAAAAAAACATTTAAAAAGAAAAAGAAGCTGAAATTTTATCCCTCTCTCACCTCATATCAAAAAGTACATACTAACATGCTATAACAAGACAAACATGGCTAGAGACCAATGGTTGAACTAGGTATATGAAGCAACAAAAGATCTTTTCCAATCAAAGCAACAAAAGATCTTAAACCATGGACAATGAACAAAAATGAATTTCCCACTTAAAAGTTTTATTTACATAATTAACAAAAACACATTGTCATTCATATTTATTTTGATAATGATATATTGAATTATACAATTACATTTACCTTTTTAATTTGA
>ML806622.1:0-12458 GCA_009831015.1 Picea engelmannii
TATGTGATAGAATGTTTCTCTGTGCGTTTAATCGTTGTTGTGCATGTTTAAATCAATTGCATTCATGTTTTTTAATTATTATGGATTGTTGGATGAGATTGTATGTCATGTTGTGTATTTTTTTCCTCATTTAAATTGATATCATAGTTATGGTTAGTCATTTTTAGTCATAGTGTGGCCCAACAAGGGAGTTGGGTACGTTGCAATGGTCTAGTACCACTTCGATCTCTTTTTTTGCCCCTATTAATCTTGATATGAAGACCAAAAAACAATCTCTTCTATATCAAATATCCCCTTGGAGTTCAACTCCTAGATGTTTTCATCTCTAACTCCTATTTGATTTCAACACCATAACTTGTTCCAAAATCAACAATAGTTACCCATACACTACTATCCATAGTCTTATCATTAGCCAACAACAATGGTATTTCCTCATCTATGACAACATATCTATTAACCATAAATTTGTATAGAGATACATCTAGTAATCTATATGCTTTAGACTACTCATTGTAGCCAATAAACATATATGCTTTACTTTTTTCATCTAAATTGCTTCTCTTTTCCTTAGGAATATGTGCAAAAGTAATACGACCAAACATATGAAAATCACTTCCAAAATGTTTTTTACCTAATTGTGATTCCTTCTTAATGATATCCCACAAATATTACAAGGGTTTTGTTGAGGATGTAGATTGTTGTATTCACAACTTTTTCCAAATACCGATATGACACATCTTGGTTGTGCACTATACATCTTTCCATATCCATAATTATCATACTCCCCCTTTCCATGACTCCATTTTGTTGTGGAGTGTAAAGAGTAGTATACCTTTCATTTTGTAGAATTCCTTGAATTGTTTTGAAATGAAATTGCCCTCATTATCACATCCTATAGATTTGGCCTATTTACTTGTTTGTTTATCTACCAAAGCTTTCCATGCTACAAAATTAGAAAAATGGTATGACTTCTTAGTCATAAAATAAACCCATTGTTTCCTTGAAAATTCATCAACTAGTAGCAATAAATACTTTGCTCCAAACATTGTGGGTGTTGTCATTGGACCATGAATATCATCATGTACTAGGTCCAAAACTCCTTCGGTTCACAATGTTTTATCAATTTCAAATGGATGTTTATTATTTTGTTCCATCTGACATCATGTACATGCATTATAACATCCTTGAATGGGTGGAAGAGCATCCACCACATTAGTCTAACCATACGCATCACATGCCAAAGTACACTAGTACTCTCTACTACTTAGTGAATGAGCCTTTGCTACTTTGGGATCAAATAGTTTATACAACCTGTTCTCACCATTACCAGCAACAACCACCTTGTCATCATGAAGAGAAATAACCATACATTTTCTTCTTTGTAATTTTATAGAAAGGTTAGGATTTGTGGTTATCTCACTAATAGGCATAATATTTTTTTCATGTCAAGAATATATTGAATATTCTTAAAAGTGTAAATTACTAAGTATTGTTCAGTATCACATGAACATCCTCACATCCTTTAACATATTTAGTCCAACCATCACCCAAAGAAAAATATTCACTTCTATAGTCATCTTCAATGAGATTTACATACCAATCCTTATGACACATGTAGTGTCAAGATGCACTAGAGAAAAAATACTAGGATGTAGACTCAACTGATTGATTATGTGATGCCACAAATGCAAAATCACATGTAACTCCTTCATCTCCTTCCACAACATTTGCATACCTTAATTTATTTTTACATATTTCCATGCCATTCTATGTTTTTTGACAATCCTTCTTGAAGTGTCCAAGTTTATATTACAGTAATATCATTTCCATTTTCGCATCTTTGATGAACTGCTAGAATTTTCCTCATTGTTTTGTATACCTTTGCCTTTGAACCATGCACTAAATGAACTTTTGTAGTGAGTGAAATTAATTCTTATTTCTTATCTTTCCTCCTTTCCTTTTGTAGAATAAGTGTTGATACCTTCTCGAACTTAAGTTATTGGGTCTCCACAATCAAATGAAGGGACTCGAGAAATGAATCAAAGGATGGTGATAAGCTATGCATCACTAAAGAAACCATATCTTTATCAACCACTAGCTTTTTAATAGCAAAAAAATTATCGCTAAAATGTTTTAGTTGCAACATGCATTCAAACACTAACCCTCTTGACTGCAACTTAGTGGAAAACAAAATATTTTTCAGATACAATGCATGCACATCTTCTAAATCCAGATACTTGTTTTTTTATATTAGTCCACAATACAGGTTCTACAATGGAATTTCCTACTTCTCAAACTAATGTGTCTACAACTTACAACTTTAGAAGCATCAATGCCTCTTTATGTCATTTTGTATAGTCCTATAGATCATTTGCTAGGGACCTAACCCCTCACATAGGTAGAATAATATATTTCCATGTAATAAAGGTCGATATTAATAAGGTCTATCAATAAGGAAGAATAATTCCAATGTAAGAAGACCTAATAGAAGCTTTCACTTCTAGAAGGATCTTCCTCTAGATGGTTCTTTTGATAGACATATTTAGTATAAATAGGAGTCGAGAGTATGAGAACTTTTTTATTGGATATTTTTTAATAGAGCTCTACTCTGGTGAAGGTTTCCCCCTTGAAGTGGCAAGTGAACATTGCTCTCAGTAATCAAAGTGCTCTTTCTGGTATTATTCTGGTATCATTTTGGTATTATTGTGGTGTTGTTTTGGTTATATTGTTGTTCATCTGCCATTTCTAGATATTTATTTCCGCTCTGCATAATTTTTTATATCTGGAATATTACAAGTGGTATCAGAGTGAGGTTTTGATCCTCAAACCTATGGGTTATAGAGCTCCTCGACAAAAAATTGTGGGTTAATTTTTTTCAGGGTAGAGACGTATTCCGTCGTCTTTAAGCTATATAGATTTGTCATTACGCGCATAAACCTGTGGTTAGGGATTCATACACACAGGAAATACAAGTGGTACTTAAGCGCACATATTTTGGCCACCATTGTAACCCCTATTGGTACCCCTTCGAGTGGTAGTGCATCAGACAACACCTATATACGGATCGGCCTAAATCTCATGAATCCCTCCATAAATAAATCGATCGACCTCCTGACTGTTATAGTGTCACCGAGAACAACACTCTGGAAGATACTCTCTAGTACCTAGGTATTCGGGTAGTACAGCTAAGGGCACAGTCTAGCCTTCTTAGTTGGTGCCCTGAGATATTGGTCCAAGTACTATAGCACAGGGCAAACCCTTGAATACTTAAACCTTGGGACAGAAACAAAAACAGAACAGACAAGATCTATTGCGATGCAATTGTGTCTCTTGCATTTGAGTTGTGAAATTACTACACAATTCTTCATGTTAAGAATTTGGGCATATCACTACAGTATTCTTCAAATCGGAGTATAACTCCGCGGGAGTAAAAAAAAACAAAACGAGTCTGGATCATGTTGGCACCATTATTTGAGACCTATTATGTTGTATTTCTCTCTTCGCCCTTATCACAGTTATACCTATCATTTTTCAGCAAAAAAAAAATTCTTGTGGACCTGACCCCCTTCCAACACCCTTATTTGGGATTTACCCCATTGGATTCAACTCGTCACCCTGATCGTTGTGATACACTTCACCCATAACCCATTTTATGTGTGGTCCCACCCACCCCTTTTCGTTTTCCCTCGTCATCATGGCCCATACCCGTAGCCAAGACTTGGAAGCTCGCTTCACTACCTTGCACTCTAATTTCACAGAAACCCAACAAGAAGTGCGACAACTCAATGTCAATATTGCCACCATTAATCAAAATATACATTCATCCATCATCGCCTCAATCGCGGACCTCAAATAAGACATTACTGCCCAGCTTGAATCTGTCACTGCGATGATCTGTGCCAAGCTGCATATCCTTGCAAATCTACCCTTATCTGACCCACCTTTGCATACCGAAGGTGAAACTTTCTCTCATTCCTGAAATTTTCAGCCCCATCACTTTCAGCGTGACCTACGCATTCCACGTGTAGATGTGACCAAATTTGAAGGATCAGATCTCACTGGTCGGGTAACTCAAATGGAACATTATTTCTCTTTGTATGGCATTACAGATGAGTTGGCCAAACTCTGGTATGGTGTTCTCCATCTAGATCAAGAACGTTGGAAATGGTGGAAAAGGAGAAAAAATTCCCTCCAAGGGTATGTGGCTTGGACAAACTTTATGGAATATCTTTATGAACGTGTTGACACTGACACCAACCATTTAGGTCGTTTGACAAAGTTGAAAAAAGTTGGCACAGTGGAAGACTTTATAGCTTCTTTTGAGGGACTGTCTTTTCGTGCAGAGGGCATGTCTGATGCTTTTTTCCTGGAATGTTTTATCAATGGCCTCAAGGATGATCTTCGTGCTCATTTCCTCATGGATCGACCTCAGAGTTGGGTGGATGCTACTAAAAGAGCTAAGTAATCACAATAGGTTGTCTCTTCTCAAAACCGAAAACCCTCCTTTATTCCTCACACTAAACCAATAACTCCCACTCCTCCTTCTACTCCACTAAAGATCCATAAACTGACCCAGGCCGAAATGGTTGAACGCCAAATCAAAGGCCTTTGTTATAATTGTGATGACAAATATTTTCCAGGACACAAGTGTAAGGAACAAAATCTTTTTATGGCCATCTCGGAGGATGTTTCAGAAGAGGATGTTGAGGCTCCCCTTGTATCAGTGTCACCTAAACCCACTAACATAACCCCTCCCTCAGACCCTCCCGAAGTAGAACCAGTCATTTCCCTAAATGCTCTCACTGGCTTCTCTGCTCCCCAAACCCTCAAGCTTCAAGGAGACTTTACTATTAAGCCCACTCAAGTATCTTTGGGTCATAATAAGATGAAATTAAATTTGTTGTGGTATAAGATAAATTGAACTACATACTAATTTTTAATACAATACAAGGACTCATTGACGAGTGGTGAGTCAATGCAAGTTAAGAGTTTTATCCCAACTTTCATGGGTGCAGATGTGGGATTATATTCGGTGATTCTATTTTTTTCTAAAAGAGTTGTGGCATACTTAACTTGTGATACAAAGATACAATGATTTGTATTGCTAGATCTCTACACTTAAGCAATAATGAAGCATACCTAGATCTGTCTTTTCCAAAATAGAACAAATATCAAATTTCACCTATTGAATAATGTTTCATTTGCTTACAATGATGACAAGATCATCGACGTACAAAATCAACATCATTGTGTCATTGTCACTTATTTTTTACATAAAGAGTGGGTTCATAATATCTTTTTGAATTCAAAATCTATAAGATACTAATCATTTTTGAAATACTAGGCTCGAGGAGCTTGCTTGAGTTCGTACAAGGACTTTCCCAATAGGAAAATTGAATGTTCTTTTACGAGAACCTAAAACCATTGTGGTTGTGCCACGTAGACATCCTCCATGTATCCATTCATGAAGGCACTTTTAACATCCATCTGATATACCTTTCATCTGAAATGAGCAGCAATGGAGATAACCATTCAAAAGGTTGTCATCTTTACAATAGAAGCAAAAGTTTCCTTGTAGACTATCCCTTCCTTTTGATCATATCCTTTGGTGACAAGACAAGCTTTGTACTTTTCCTTTGAGAACCATTTGATATACATTTTACTTTATAAATCCATTTACAATCAATGGATTTCTTCCATGGAAGCAATGTTGACAACACCCAAGTATTTTTTTATCCATGCATCATATTCCACCTTCACTGTAGCTTCACATTCAGGATTTTGTTTGGCTTCTTCAAATGTGGTAGGATGAAATACATATGAAACAGTATAAATTCGAGCAACTTGTTCACTTCCTTGCATAATTTGTTTCCCCAATCGCATAGACCGGCCTTCTATTGGCTTTGGAAACTCATCTTCTCAAACATTGCTCATCTTGGTTGTAACATCCCCATTTTTAATCCCCAAATTAGTGGTGTATATTGTGAAAATGATGCATGGTCGTGGACCAAGCGATGTAATATGTAACATTGTATATTGAAGATAATAAATAAGATATATCGTTAGTTGCAAATGGCACGAACAAAGACATGGGGGATAATTTTTCACAATTGATGGGGACATCCAAGGGGGAATTTTAATTCCTATTAAACCCAAACCATCTTTCTAAATTACTTCTACTATGAACCTTCTATTTCTTTTTCAGTGTTCCAAAGCCCAATCATTGAATGAATGTTGGTGGGAAAATTCACCTCACATAGTTATAGAGAGCATGAACCTAAGTACAATCAATCTTAGGAATTGATAAAGTCAATATGCATGGCAGAAAAGGGAAATTCAAAGGGGAGGAGGAAGTAGTTTTTACAGTTGAGAAAAAGGAAGGGAAAGTTGTGTGGAGTGATGGAAGATAGAAGGAAGCCACAGTGGATTTTTTGGACAACTGTTGGAGCTAGTAATTGCATGAAGAAGCAGGTTGTTAGGTTGTGAGAAACTTTTCTATGTAGGAATTTCCCAAGTGATCAAGTGAGTTGTTGTTGTTAGAATTCATGTTACAGCTAGAATTCTTGGAGTCCCAGTAGAGAGATTTCATGTCCAACCTGTGTTGGAGCCTTGGAGGGAAGTAGGATGGATTGAGGGACTACGTGGTAGAGAAAGGGATCCCATTGCTTGGGTTGTGCAAGTTGAGGGGAAAGAGAGTTGGGGGATTGGAATGGATATAAGAATTAGCTTACTGTGAGGGGACAATAGAAACCATAAGAGATAATGTTTCTTTTGGATTTCTAACCCCAGCTCTAGGGAGACTTGTTGCTGAGAACTGGAGCAACAAATCTACGATTGGGTAGAACATTTGTTCTCTACAGTTGGTTGCATTTTTTAAAAGATAAGTGCTCATATTCATTGTGTTTATTTATGTTGAATGTTGAGTTTAATTGTTGTGCATTTCACTATGAGTCTTATCTTAGTTACTAATATATGTTGTGTGTAAATGCCACTTCTGAATTTGTGTTTTATGTGATAGAATGTTTCTCTGTGCGTTTAATCGTTGTTGTGCATGTTTAAATCAATTGCATTCATGTTTTTTAATTATTATGGATTGTTGGATGAGATTGTATGTCATGTTGTGTATTTTTTTCCTCATTTAAATTGATATCGGAGTTATGGTTAGTCGTTTTTAGTCATAGTGTGTCCCAACAAGGGAGTTGGGTACGTTGCAATGGTCTAGTACCACTTCGATCTATTTTTTTGCCCCTATTAATCTTGATATGAAGAGCAAAAAACAATCTCTTCTAGATCAAATATCCCCTTGGAGTTCAACTCCTTGATGTTTTCATCTCTAAGTCCTATTTGATTTTAACACCATAACGTGTTCCAAAATCAACAATAGTTACCCATACACTACTATCCATAGTCTTATCATTAGCCAACAACAATGGTATTTCCTCATCTACGACAACACATCTATTAACCATAAATTTGTATAGAGATACATCTAGTAATCTATATGCTTTAGACTACTCACTGTAGCCAATAAACATATATGCTTTACTTTTTTCATCTAAATTGCTTCTCTTTTCCTTAGGAATATGTGCAAAATTAATACAACCAAACATATGAAAATCACTTCCAAAAGGTTTTTTACCTAACTGTGATTCCTTATGAATGATATCCCACAAATATTACAAGGGTTTTGTTGAGGATGTAGATTGTTGTATTCACAACTTTTTCCAAAAACCGATATGACACATCTTGGTTGTGCACCATACATCTTTACATATCCATAACTATCATACTCCCCCTTTCCATGACTCCATTTTGTTGTGGAGTGTAAAGAGTAGTATACCTTTCATTTTGTAGAATTCCTTGAATTGTTTTGAAATGAAATTGCCCTAATTATCACATCCTATAGATTTGGCCTATTTATTTGTTTGTTTATCTACCAAAGCTTTCCATGCTACAAAATTAGAAAAATGGTATGACTTCTTATTCATAAAATAAACCCATTGTTTCCTTGAAAAGTCATCAACTAGTAGCAATAAATACTTTGCTCCAAACATTGTGGGTGTTGTCATTAGACCATGAATATCATCATGTACTAGGTCCAAAACTTCTTTGGTTCACAATGTTTTATCAATATCAAATGGATGTCTATTATTTTGTTCCATCTGATATCATGTACATGCATTATAACATCCTTGAATGGGTGGAAGAGCATCCACCACATTAGTCTAACCATGCCAAAGTACACTAGTACTCTCTACTACTTAGTGAATGAGCCTTTGTTGCTTTGGGATCAAATAGTTTATACAACCTCTTCTCACCATTACCAGCAACAACCACCTTGTCATCATGAAGAGAAATAACCATACGTTTTCTTCTTTGTAATTTTATAGAAAGGTTAGGATTTGTAGTTATCTCACTAATAGGCATAATATTTTTTTCATGTCAAGAATATATTGAATATTCTTAAAAGTGTAAATTACTAAGTATTGTTCAGTATCACGTGAACATCCTCACATCCTTTAACATATTTAGTCCAACCATCACCCAAAGAAACATATTCACTTATATAGTCATCTTCAATGAGATTTACATACCAATCCTTATGACACATGTAGTGTCAAGATGCACTAGAGAAAAAATATTAGGATGTTGACTCAACTGATTGATTATGTGATGCCACAAATGAAAAATCACATGTAACTCCTTCATATCCTTCCACAACATTTGCATACCTTAATTTATTTTTACATATTTCCATGTCATTCTATGTTTTTTTGACAATCCTTCTTGAAGCGTCCAAGTTTATATTACAGTAATATCATTTCCATTTTCGCATCTTTGATGAACTGCTAGAATTGTCCTCATTGTTTTGTATACCTTTGCCTTTAAACCATGCACTAAATGAACTTTTGTAGTGAGTGAAATTAATTCTTATTTCTTATATTTCCTCCTTTCCTTTTGTAGAAGAAGTGTTGATACCTTCTCGAACTTAAGTTCTTGGGTCTCCACAATCAAATGAAGAGACTCGATAAATGAATCAAAGGATGGCGATAAGCTATGCATCACTAAAGAAACCATATCTTTATCAACCACTAGCTTTTTAATAGCAAACAAATTATCGCTAAAATATTTTAGTTGCAACATGCATTCAAACACTAACCCTCCTAACTGCAACTTAGTGGAAAACAAAATATTTTTCAGATACAATGCATGCACATCTTCTAAATCCAGATACTTGTTTTTTATATTAGTCCACAATACAGGTTCTACAATGGAATTTCCTACTTCTCAAACTAATGTGTCTACAACTTACAAATTTAGAAGCATCAATGCCTCTATATGTCATTTTGTATAGTCCTATAGATCATTTGTTAGGGACCTAACCCCTCATGTACGTAGAATAATATATTTCCATGTAATAAAGGTCGATATTAATAAGGCCTATCAATAAGGAAGAATAAGTCCAATGTAAGAAGACCTAATAGAAGCTTTCACTTCTAGAAGGATCTTCCTCTAGATGGTTCTTTTGATAGACATATTTAGTATAAATAAGAGTCGAGGGTATGAGAACCTTTTTCTTGGATATTATTGTAATAGAGCTCTACTCTCGTGAAGGTTTCCCCCTTGAAGTGGAAAGTGAACATTGCTCTCAGTAATCAAAGTGCTCTTTCTGGTATTATTCTGGTATCATTTTGGTATTATTGTGGTGTTGTTTTGGTTATATTGTTGTTCATCTACCATTTCTAGATATTTATTTCCACTCTGCATACTTTTTTATATCTAGAATATTACAAGTGGTATCAGAGTGAGGTTTCGATCCTCAAACCTAGGGGTTATAGAGCTCCTCGACAGAAAATTGTGGGTTAATTTTTTTCAGGGTAGAGATGTATTCCGTTGTCTTTAAGCTACAGAGATCTGTCGTTACACGCATAAACCCGTGGTTAGGTATTCATACACGCAGAAAATACAAGTGGTACTTAAGCGCACATATTTTGGCCACCCTTGTAACCCCTATTGGTACCCCTTCGAGTGGTAGTGCATCAGACAACACTTGTATATGAATCAGCCTAGATCTCTTGAATCCCTCCATAAATAAATCGATCGGCCTCCTGACTGTTATAGTGTCACAGAGAACAGCACTCTGGAAGATACTCTCTAGTACCTAGGTAGTTGGGTAGTACGGCTAAGGGCACAGCCTAGCCTTCTTAGTTGGTGCCCTGAGATATTGGTCCAAGTACTATAGCACAGGGAAAACCCTTGTCTTTGAACCCTTGAATACTTAACCCTTGAGACAGAAATAAAAACAGAATAGACAAGATCAATTGCGATGCAATTGTGTCTCTTGCATTTGAGTTGCAAAATTACTACACAATTCTTCATGTTAAGCATTTGGGCATATCAGTGCAGTATTCTTCATATCGGAGTATAATTCCGCGGGAGTAAAAAAAAACAAAACGAGTCTTGATCATGTTGGAACCATTATCTAAGACCTATTCTGTTGGATTTTTCTCTTCGCCCTTATCACAATCATACCTATCATTTTTCAGCAAATTTTTTTTCCTTGTGGACCCGACCCCCTTCCAACACCCTTATTTGGGCTTTTCCCCATTGGATTCAACTTGTCGCCCTGATCGTTGTGATACACTTCACCCATAACCCATTTTATGTGTGGTCCCACCTGCCCCTTTTCGTGTTCCCTCATCATCATGGCCCATACCCGTAGCCAAGACTTGGAAGCTCGTTTCACTACCTTTGATCCAGGGGATCAAATTTTGCTCAAAATTCAAAGTGCTCGGAATCTCTTCAAATTGAACAGGAGTGTAGGTCTCGTCGTCATGAACCCAATGCAACTCGTTTGGGTTCAAACGGACGTCGGATGAGAGAGATATCGCATTCTGTTCAAAATGACAAACATGCAAAAAAAAATGTGTTGACTGTACAGTTCGTACGGATGCTGACGTGGCAGGGTCGTACGACACGTGGCAGGAAGTAGTGTGGACAGTTGGCGTATGATGTAGCTTGTTTTCAGCGAATGGGATGGTGACACGTGGCCCAATCAATGGCCGTCACGTGTCACCTGGATATTGGTTTAAAATTTATGTTGTTGGTCGGATTCGACCCCGTGACCTCCGGGCAAGGGTAAATCCTTGGGAAGGGCCACCCAACCGGGGTGCCCACATGTAGTTCTTATTATATATATGTAAAACATTATATTTAAATTGCAATGGTTGTTGTATGGGGCGCGGTCCGGGCCGGGGCTTGGCCCCGGCCCCCGGTCGTATACATTGTAATATAACCACGGGCGCGCGGCATGTTTTAACCATAGCCCTTTTCGTATGAGCCTGGTCACATGTGTTTGTGCATAGAACCATCGGCGCGTGCCCGACCGTTTTCATTTGATTTAGACTTGGCCCCTTTTATATGTGCACGAGGTCATATGGTGGTGCATGTGCCCTCGGCCTTGGCGGTTAAGGGATAGCGCGTAATTGTCCTATAGTTTGTATTGGTTGTGTGGTTGCGCCCAGTGTTGGGTTTTTCCACATATATGTGCATGGGGGATAGGTTGAGGAGGCGAGGGTGCATTTTGGCGATCCAGAGACAGTAAGTTTGAAGGGGAACTTCCAGGAAGCCTATCTTCTTCAATTTTTGGCCAAACGAGGTGTCAAAAAAGCCCAGCTAGGGGGTTTTGGACGTTCTGAAGCCATTGGAGCCATCTATTTGGCATTTTGAGCATTTTAAAGCACATATTTGAGAACTTTGAGCAAACAATACAAAAGATCCATTGGAAGCTGGACCAGGAGATGTATCCCAAGAGAGGGGTGGACTCCTTTATCATTTGATGTGTTATGTGTTTTCTGTTCACTGTTCATTGTTGTTGTTTATATGCATCTTGAATGAGTAATTTCTATAAAAGTTGTCTTGCAAAATTGATCCATTTTCATTTTAACACATGAATTAAGATCTTGCAAATATTTTCAAGAATACAAGTCTTCTTCATTTTTAGATCAAGTTGGTATCAGAGCATAGGTTTTTAAAGACTTGATTATTTGCAAGTATTTTGTTTTCTGATGCTCACAAGGTTGAAACTCACAAGAGGAGAAAGTCAATTTGTAGAGCCAAGTTCTCATCCTTCAAGAAGGAAGATTATATCATCACCGCAAGCTTCAAGGAGACATTCACAAAGTATGTCTCATGAAGAGAGTCATGAACATATTCCTACAGAAGATGAAGATCTCATAAAGGCTTTCATGGAAATGAGAGAAATTATGAAACTCTTGATGGAAGAAAGGAATACAAGGTTCCAAGGTGAAGGCACCAACCCTTCAAAACACAAGGGAGACAGTGGTGATAAAACTCCAAATGGAAATGGAGGGAATGGTGCTTCTCCACCACCCTCACCTCCATCTTCTTCTTCTTCTTCTACCAGTTCAAGACCTCTTCCAAATTCTCAAAAAGGA
>ML806622.1:21214-34201 GCA_009831015.1 Picea engelmannii
TGAAAAATTATGAACAGAGAAATAACCTTCTAGCATATTTAACCATTTATCTAGGGCATCTGCATCTATTTCACCTTCAAATACGGGAATATCAAAATTAACCTGTACCTTGAAAGGCAAGGTGCCTCCAAAGTGGTCGCTTGATGAAGATACGCCTGATGCTATCGGAAGGCATTGAAGGATGTGGGAAAAATTCTCCATCATTTCGTCCCTCTGTCGCGTGAGAGCTTGCTCAAGCAACAGACTGATAGGATCGTCTGCTCCATCGTTTTTCTTTTCTTCCACCATTGAGGGTTTCATGGGTGTGCGAGAGTGATTCTCCTTGAGAGAGACAAGCTCGAGACCCAACTTGCTACACTCGGACCTCGTCGGGGACATGCACTAAAAAACGATCAAGAGCAGCCTGCTCTGATACCACTGATCCAGATTATTTTCGGCACAAAATGAGAGCGGAGATATAATAAAGAAATGCACAGAGATATTGCAGATATTCAATAACATAACATAAATGTATTAGAGAGCCAACCATAAACACAGATATACAGTAATACATGATTTCTATTAATCAGAGAAATGTACAGAGACTGTAAAAATACAGAGTGAAAGACTCGCTAGAATGGTGGCAGCGTATCTCTGAGAAGAGATGTGATGGAAACTCGAATTCGCAAGAAGATCATTACAATGAGGCTCTGAAGTCCCTTTTACAATAAACAAGAATGCCAAAATTCCTAGACATCCAAAAACCTAACCCTAGGAGATGAAGCGCCAAAAGTCATGTGGGCTCCGTTTGGGTAAGTGAGCACATCAACTTCCTGGGGTCGTAACTTTTGCATACGATCTCCGTTTTCGGCGTGTGATAGCTCATTGGAAATGTATTGTCGAGGAGATTCATTTTGGGGGATCAATCATGTCTTCTAATATCATTGAGAACCTTTATCTCGAAAAACCTTCATTTGGACCCTCAAAATGGCCCCGGAAGTTAAAACCTGTTAAAAATAGTAAATTACCAAAATGACCAGAAAACTGTTTTGAGCCATTTGGAAAAGGTGGGTGGCCACCGATATCCACCTGGATCATTCAAGATAATTGGTTACATCAAGCATAGGAAGGTCATCATTCTTGTTGATAGTGGAAGCACCCATAATTTTATTCATCGCCGCATTTCCCAAGAAACTAATTTCTATATCCATGCAGTCAATAATTTTCAAATCATGAATTCCAATGGCAGGTCCATGAAATGTGGAGGGAATTTTGAAAACGTGTGTCTCCAAATTGGTGAATACCACATGAAATATCATATGCTTTCTATCGACATGGGTTGTTGTGACATTATGTTGGGTGCATAATGGCTAAGGACTTTGGGTCCCATTCTCATGGATTTTAAGGAATTCACCATGCAATTAGACCAGGAGGGGCAACAATATAAGTTCCAAGGCATCACCGTCGGTTCCCAGAAGATCATTAGTTCCCATCGCATGGAAAAGTTTCTCAAAAAAGGTCATTCTGGCATTATTTCCCAACTCCATGCCATACAAGTAACTGAGACACCCTCTGTTTCGCGAGACCTCCAATCCATCCTCTCTAAACATAAAGTGGTTTTTTCCACTCCCCAGGGACTTCCTCCTTCTCATGGTGTTCATGATCATCCCATTCCCCTTGTCCCGGGAAGCCTTCATCCCAATATTTTTCCCTATCGTCACCCCTTTTCCCAAAAAAATGAAATTGAGAAAATTGTTCAAGACTTGCTCAACGCAAGTGTTATCTGCCCTAGTATGAGCCCCTACTCTTCACATGTGGTCATGGTCCTTAAGAAAGAAGGTTATTGGCGCATGTGTCCTGACTTCTGCGCCCTCAACAAACTCACCATTAAAGACAAATTTCCCATTCATGTCATTGATGACCTCTTATATGAATTGAGTGGCGCCCATCTCTTTACTAAACTTGATCTTCATTTTGGCTACCACCAAATCTGTGTGAAAGAGGCAAACATTCCTAAGACTGCATTTAGAACTCATGAGGGCCACTATGAGTTTTTGGTCATGCCCTTTGGCTTGTGTAATGATCCCTCCACTTTCCAAAGCCTCATGAATCATGTCTTCCGCCCTTTTCTCCGTCATTTTGTCATAGTTTTATTTGATGATATCTGCATCTATAGTAAAACTTGGGCAACCCATATTGCTCATGTGGATCAAGTTCTCCATCTACTCTCTCAGCACCAACTTTTTCTTAAACAATCTAAATGTGATTTTGGTGCCCTGGAAGTCGAGTACTTGGGTCATCTTGTTGGCAAGGTCGACATCAGGGTGGATCCTAAAAATATTGAAGCTTTGCAAGATCGGCCTCACCCAAAGACTCCCAATATCTTGCGTGGATTTCTAGGTTTAACAGGTTATTATCGCAAGTTTGTTAAGAATTATGGAAAGATTGTGACACCTCTCATGGCACTCCTTAAAAATAATTCTTTCACTTGGACTCCAGCAGTTGCTCAGACTTTTCAAACCTTGAAGATGGCCATGTGCACCACTCTAGTTCTGGCCCTTCCTGATTTCACAAATACCTTTGTCCTAGAATGTGATGCTTCCGGGAAAGGAATTGGCATTGCCCTTATGCAAGAGGGTTGGCCTTTGGCCTTTACTAGCAAACAATTGTCTAAGTGCAATTTGGGCAAATCAATCTATGAAAAGGAAATGTTGGTTATTCTTCATGTCGTGGATCTTTGGAGCCCTTATCTATTGGGGCAACACTTCCAAATTAAGATAGATCATCAAAGCCTCAAGTATTTTCTAGAACAACGCCTTTCCTCCCCAGAGAAACAAAAATGGGTGACTAAGATCTTTGGATATGATTATGAGATCATTTACAAGAAAGGAAAAGACAATGCGGTTGTTGGTGCACTTTCCAGAAAATATGAAGACGAAGGGTCCCTTTTCTCTCTCTCCTTCATTGTACCAGATTAGCTCCAAGTTGTTCACCAAGAATGGCTACACGATCCCAAAAGTTTGCATATGATACAACAATTGCAGTCCAATTCTCCAGTTTCCCTAGGGTACTCTTGGCTCAATGATGAGATTCGATACAAAGGTAGTTTGTATTTAAGTAAACAGTCAAAAATTAAATCCAGTGTACTTTCTGAGCTCCATGCTACACCCACAGTTGAGCACTCTGAGTTTACCAAAACCTATGAACAGGTCAAACGTTCTTTTTTCTGGGATGGTATGAAACATGAAGTTCATAATTTTGTGGTTGAATGTGATGTGTGTCAACGCAACAAGGGTGAAACAGTCAAATCTCATGGCACACTACAACCACTTCTAATTCCACCTTCTATTTGGCGGGATATCTCTATGGATTTTATTGTAGGATTACCTAAATCGAGCAATAAATAAGTCATCATGGTGGTAGTTGATCATATTTCCAAGTATGCTCATTTTTTTTCTCTTCAACACCCATTTACAGCATACATTGTCGCTCAACTTTTCATGGATTAGGTCTTCAAGCTTCATGTCATGCCACATTCTATTGTCTCTGATCGCGACCTTACTTTTAGCAGCAATTTTTGGCAAGAATTGTTCAAGCTACAAGGCACCCAATTGCATCTCAACACAACTTATCATCCCTAAACTGATGGTCAAACTGAAATTGTCAACAAGTGTTTCGAAACATATTTGAGGTGTTTTGCATCGGAAAGGAAAAATTAGTGGGCTCAATGGTTACCACTAGCTTAATGGTGGTACAACACTTCATACCATACAGCTACCCACATGACTCCTTTTGAAGTGGTATATGGACAAAATCCGCCTTCAGTTCTCTCATATTTTCCAGGTGTCTCGAAGGTCTAGGTGGTTGACCAAATGCTTACAGTTTGAGAGGCTATTCTTCGTACCCTCAAAGAGAATTTGGTCATGGCCCATAATCACATGAAGCAACAAGAAGATCAAGGTCACTATGAACGTCAATTTGTAGAAGGAGATCAGGTGTTTCTTCGACTGCAACCCTACAAGCAAAGGTTGACCATTGTCAGAAACTGACACCCAAATTTTATGGTCAAGCGTATGGGATAGGTGGCCTATCAGTTAGCTTTTCCCAGTCATTCTAAGCTCCATCTTGTTTTTCATGTTTCATGCTTAAAGAAGGTGATTGGAACTAAGTGCCAAACTCAAACCAACCTTCCCGAGTTGGACGAAGAAGGCTCCATTTGGCTATAGCCACAAGCAGTTTTGGACCAGCATGAGTGTCATCTGCGTCAGCGAACCATCAAGGAAGTGTTATTCCAGTAGAAAGATACAAATCCATCATATGCCACTTGGGAACCAGCTACCATTCTGCAGCAATTTCCCCATCTCAAGCCTTGAGGACAAGATTTTTTTTAAGGGGGAGGACACGTTAGGGACCTAACCCCTCACGTAGGTAGAATAATATATTTCCATGTAATAAAGGTCAATATTAATAAGTCATAGCAGTAAGGAAGAATAAGTCCAATATAAGAATACCTAATATAAGCTTCCACTTCTAGAAGGATCTTCCTCTAGATGGTTATTTTGATGGACATATTTAGTATAAATAAGAGTCAAGGGTATGAGAACTTTTGTCTTGGATATTATTGTAATAGAGCTTTGCTCTGCTGGAGGTTTCCCCATCGAAGAGGCAAGTGAACATGATGCAGGAGCATCCATCCACGTTAAAAAATATGTCATCAAGCCAACACATAGGCATGAAATAGAGAAAGGGAGAGGCATTGACCCTCCCATTTTTTAATTCAAAATCTGATCCTATAAGGATTTGTGTTGGAATTTCGTAAGAACCGAACCATGCCTTTGTACAAGTAGTAGATAGGGTCGCCTTAAATGGTTGAGTGTAAGCAAGCCTAGATCATAGTCAGGTATGGATAATCATTCAATGTAATGAGCCATAGGATTATGGTGTCTTAACTGAGACAGTGATGGCACTAAGGCGGAGGATATGCTCGTAGAGCCCTCTTTTGTAAAAAATAGACTTAGGAGAGATATTTGAAGGAGAGAAGTCTTAGAAGCAGAACTCGGGATAGAGTTAGAATAGGAGAAAGAACTGGGACTATGTTGCAGTCCAGTTTTTGTAAAAACATATGTATAGACACACGGAAATAATAGAAAAGAAGTTTTTCCTGCACATGGTGTGTTTATGTATTTGTGTTCATTGTTATGATTTTATATGCCATTCATGTTTTGAATGTATGAACTAGTGAAGTATTGTATAAGTTTCAATTGTTTCTCGTCTTTTAGTTTCGAGTGCAAGGAGTGCACATTGTCTGCAAGGAGTGCATTGACAGAGGTGAGTTAACCTCAGAGAAGCTCAGGAGAGATAGATTTGAACCTTCATCAACATAAGTGCAAGGAGTACACAAGAAGAACTCTGTGTTGAGTTTAGAAGAAGATAGAGTTACTGAACATTCTGTAAGGAGGAGCTCTGCAAGGTGTGCATCGAGCAAGGAGGACACCGGGAGGGCGAGAAGAATTTCTTGTCAAGAAATCCTTTGATATGAGTTTAACAAAATCACAGAAACACAACTAGTGTGTGGGAAATCGAAATCCTATAAGGATCAAGCTCAGAAGAGATAATGCAAGGAGTGTGTGGGAGTCAGAATTATTCCAACTCCTAAAGCTCAGAAGAGATAACGCAAGGAGTGCGTGGGAGTCGAAATTATTCCAACTCCTAAAGCTCAGAAGAGATAACACTTTCAAGAGCACAAGTGAGACCCAGATAGTCGGGTTTGCAGCAGAAATTTCAAAGGTCAAATCCTTTGAACACTGACAAAATATTCCAAGGTGGAAGAATTCAAAATCTTAGGAGGAGGAGTGACAACAACCGTCTGATTGGTTGTGGAAGGGATCCTGGACCGTTAGATCTGCGTCCAATGAACGAAGGAAGCGCAGAGGAGAGGAACAGACCCAATCCGTTGGATCTGAGCGTAGAGGTCCATCAACCATTGGATATGGAGGTAAGTGCACAAGACTTAACCCTTGTGTGCGTAGGAGAGTGGACTCTCGAAGTCCCGAAGTCCCGAAGTGAACAGGGACCATCCATCGTCTAGGGCGACGGGTGGCGAAAGATCTGATTTTTTTGGTGAAATCCCTCCGGGAGGAACGACTGCACAGGAGTTGAAACTCCCAAAACCCGAAGACCCAAAGCAGATAGAGGCTGTGAGATCAAGGGGGAGACACAAGTCAAGAGATCGTGTGTTCGGGTGAAAGCACTCCGGGAGAAACGAGTGCATAGGATTTTGAAACTCCCGAAACCCGAATAGTTGAAGCGTCGAAGAGACGAAGAGTAATATGGACCGTCAGATCCAGCAGGGCACATGGTGATAGATCATGAACTCCGGGAGAAAACACTCCGGGAGAACACGAAGGATGAGATTTTTAAAACGCCAAAGCTTGAACAGTCGAAGAAGCTGAGAACCATTGATCTAGTTTGGACAGGTGTCACTTGATCGTGAACTTCGGAGGATCGTACTCTGGGGTTTTTGTGGAGTTGTGTTTCAGAATATCCTGAAGCGCCGAAGCCCGAAATGTCTAAGGGTCGTTGATCTGAAATAAGGAACGTGGATTGTTGATCTGTGAGGAAACACATGGAGGACGGAGATTCACTCCATTGGATAGTCGTTGGATCAGAGAAGGACAGGTGTTAGAGGATCCGACACTCCAGAAGGATTCACTCCGAAGATTTGTGGTGGTTGATATTTGAGATCGTCGAAGGTCGAAGTCCCAAAGAGGACAACAGTTGTTGATCTGGAAGCGGACACGTGGTGCCATATCTGAAATTTTGGGTACGGAGAACTCCAAAGGATAGCAGGGGGTGGAAGAGTTGAAGTCCCAAAGGATATCTGGAACCGTCGATTGAAGGGGATGCGTGGCAGATGATCTGCCATTTCGGAGAAATCTCTCCAGAAGAAACGAGAATTTGAGAATTGAAAATCCCGAAGGCCAGACTCACGGAGGAGATTGTAGCCATAGATTAAGGGGGACAGGTGTCGATAGATCTTCCACTCTGGAAGTTTGTCATACGGGAAAATCAAAGTTTGAGATTTGAAACTCCCGAAGGCTGGAAAGTCGAAATCAGATGCAATCGTTGATCTGAATGGGAGCTACGTGTCGATAGATCATGGAGATATGGAATCGTGTGTTTTCATAAGGACACAGCCCGAGGACACATGCGAAGAAGGGGCTTAGCAAAAGGAGCTTGCGGAGCGTGAGAAATTGAGATTTTTGAAGGCTGGAAACCCGAATTAAATTAGGGTCGTCGATCTAAGAAGGGAAATCGGCGGTAGGGAATCATTGTGGGGAGAAAAGGTGAAATTAGTGAACGCGCTAGTTCACAGTCCATAATGCATTGGATTCGTTGATCTCATCAGGGCAGGAGATCAACAGGAACGATCAAAAGGATATTGGGTGAGCACTTTCAGATTGCAGGGATAGGGCTCTTCCGTAAAGGGTGAGCACATTGGCGGCCCGCAATTGTTGTGAACCATCGATCGATAGGGCAGATTGATAAAGGTCAAATCATGGCCATAGAAACCAAGCGGGTCTGACAGGACCTGCGCACATAAAAAAAGGGGACCTGTGTAAGATTGATATGGGTCTAGAAAAGGCCCGAAGAGTCAATTTGACTCAGAAGAAAGAAAGATCCTAGACCGGGAGGTCGCAGAACCCCAGGAGGGTAGGGGGGTTGCATGAGAACATTGCTCTTAGTAATCAAAGTGTTGTTTCTGGTATTATTCTAGTATCATTTTGGTATTATTGTGGTGTTGTTCTGGTTATATTGTTGTTCATCTGCCATTTCTAGCTATTTATTTCTATTTTGCATACTTTTTTATATCTAGAATATTACATCATTTGTTAGCCTATGTTCTTTATCTAAGATGTTTTTATCAAGATATTTGAAGTCACTAATGGTTAGTATCTTATAACTCCATAATATATAATTGTTTTTGGTCAATTTTCCAAATTTTAGAAATACTAAATGATGTACACCAACCATTCTTAACACACAACCAAACTAGCTATACCATATAAATGATTAAATCTAAATACTACAACTCAACAAAGGATTATTATACAAGTTTCAAGAGATGTCTTGATCCTCTATGTTTTCATATGATAGTTCAACAATTATAGAATAAACAATGCATCTCTATCACAAATGAGCTTTTGGCCATAATAAGCATTTGCAAATCTATTGACTATCATAAATCCCAAATAGAAAAAACAATAGTTTTAATGTCGGTGCTTCTAATATGAACTCATCCTCTACAACAGTTTCTACATATGGCCTTTTATATATGATTTGTCACACACTAAGTGGATATGTTAAGATTATAGCACAAAGAGGAATATGCCTGATAACCAACAAACCTCATGTTGAACTTCAAGTCCTCTATCATGTGTCAAGATGTGTGTAGGTTTCAATATTCATGTCATCGGGATCACAAGTCCTCCAACAAAAAGGACATTGAATGGTATTCTTTAATATGTAGGGATTTTGAGAGTCAAACAATTAATGTAATTAAAAAATATCACTTCATTTAATTGAGGTTTCCCATACCCAATCCTTGTGAAGTTTCATCCTTTAAGGATGATTTGAAATATAAATTACAATAGTAATATTTCACTTCATTTACTTGAGGTTTCCCATACCCAATCCCTGTGAACTTTCATCCTTTAAGGACGATTTGAAATATAAATTACAATAGTAATATTTCACTTCCCTTCAACCCAATCTCACCCAGCATCCCAAAAGAGTAAATACCATGTGAGTGTTCTTAAATAACACAATGCTACAACCCTTAGGGCACACTTTTTAATGCATTTAATAAATTTGATTGTCTTATTGCAATAGATTATAATAGCAACAAATTTTCTCCTTTATCTTTTGGATTGTCTTAAATTGCTTAATGAATTCATCTATATGTTATGTCAAATAAACATGAACAACATGGGATAAAATCTACTCAATCATGAAGATAACATAAGGTGAAAATCATACACAATATTTGGAAAAATGTAAACTTCATATGTATATATGTAACATAGAGTATAAGTACATACCATAGATTTATCACAAAGTTGGTACAAGTCAAACTCTCTAAAACCTAGCTAGGGAAAACATAAGAAACACTGGCCACCACCTCCTCTTAGCTAGTAATCGCTCCCAACCTGAGTTTTCCACTCCACCAAAGATCCTCAACAAGATAGCATCAACACTGACAAGTCCTCCTTGGAACATACATCAAGCTTGTATCACACAATCTCTCCATATTAGCATTCATATCTTCATTAGGGTTTAAAACCCTAGCCATGTCACATCACACAAGTACATGGAAATACAACTCTAAAGCTAGCCTCCAAGTCTACAAGTCCATCCTAGGGTTTGAGTCCTCAAACCCTAGGTCTTCAACTTTGGCATCAACAAAAGCACCAAGACCCCCACAGAACATCAAGAACATGTTGACATTGGAAAATTCCCTTCGTCAGCTACACAATTTCATGGAAAGATCCCAATTAGATATTTCACCATTGAAATTGGAAAACCCTTTGGTTTATGGCCAGTTGTCATTATCTATTTTATGATTTAATTTTAAATGTAGGTTGAAATGCAAGTGCAGAATACAACTATCCTAAAATTAATCTAATCTAATTTATCTTGGCTAGATATTGATAAGAACTAATATACATGGAACCAACATATATAAACGCAACCAATAAAAAGGAAATAATTCACTAAAATATAAACTGTAGGAATTTCTAGATAACCAACAATAATTCCTACATTTTATATTTTAGTGAATTATTTCCTTTATATTTCTTGTGTTTATATATGTTGGTGCCATGTATATTAGTTTTTATCAATATCTATCAAGGATAAATTAGATTATATATATAATCCCCAAGGGTTAGCTCAAGTGGTGAGGAGGTCACAGGTTTGAATCTCTTGTTCCCCCTTGGGGTTAGGCCCCATAATCAGGGTCGACGGTTTACCCTGTTTACCATCCACGAAGTGGGGAAGTACTCAAGGGTTTCTCGCGAGGTATTCCATCCATCGAAATATATAAATAAACAGAGACAGAACTAGTTTTTCATTAAAAAGGGGTTGCTACATAAATGCAACATTTACAAGAAAAATTCCAAGAATGTTCATATAGATATATAGGTTTATATATAGAAGTTGATTTTTTAAAACATCTTCTAAGCTAACCTACCAGAGATTACCACAAACAACTTTTTTCACAAATTGTCCCAACATAAAAACAACATGAAAATACACAATATTCTATGGTAAGTCACCATCCTGAGCCTCCTTCCCTTCTGCAACAAGGAGAGGGCCCAGCTCTTTGAATTCCATGGGGTTATGTGGTTGACCCCCTGTTTCTTCCTCTTTAAATACTCACTGAATGGAGTTCACTAAATCGTGGTTGTTGGATTCCAAAGAGAGAGAGTCCACTTTTTTGTGGTAGAATCATCATTCGTAGTTGTTCGCATTTTGCCTCTAAAGCATCAATCCTCCACATATGTACCTGGAGCACTTCTAAAACATTGGCCACATTTCTAGCTACAACCTATTCCATCTCAGTTAGTTTCACATTGATGCAATAAAGAGTTTGATTTTTTCTTGGTTGGCCTCCTCATGTCTATGGAGGATCTTCTTCATGCATCTCTAGTTGATATCGCCCATTTTAACTAGAAAAAAATATTGCACAAAAAAAGATGTTGAGCCAAAGAAACTTCCCACCACAATTCCCAATTCCAAACGAAACCCATTGAGAGTTAACCCCAATCCCAACTCTGTTCAAATTTAGAACGGATGAATTTATATGAAAACGTACACCTCAAAATGCAGATATAAAGGAAATAGGAAAAAGCAACAGAGAAACCTAATAATTTCCAAATTTCTCCAAGAATACCGCCAGCATTGAGGAAGTTGGACAACTCACGCCCGTTTCGTTCTAAATCCCACTGATGTCACGCACCCAACACTCAAAATCACTTCAACTCTTGAAACCCCATATAGCCACCAGGCCAAAGTTCCCAAACTAGACCCACCAAAGCCAAAATACTCTCCTCTCCACCTGGAAAAAAAAACCACTACAACTCAAATACATCGCTCAATTGATACCACATTTCAATAAAATTCCACACATTTCATTCAATAGCACCTCGAGCTAGCCAACTATTCAAGTGTGAAACCAGTGAGAGTTTCCTACCATATCTTCCCTTACGTATCTTGTTCATGTTTTGCATCGAAAGGGATGATAATTTAAATACCACTTTGGTGAATGGGGTCAGTGGATAAAACCCCATTTTTAATTAACATCCCAACATTTAAATGAGAGGTTATTTTGGCCCAATGGTCCGCTAAGCTATTAAGCTCTCTTTTGATGTGGAAGAATGATATTTCCCCAAAAATTACGACCATGCATCTTATCCTCGATAGGAAAGAGTTCAACGCATTGCTTCCCACCTCAACATGATTTACCATGGATTTTATGACCAACATCGAGTCCCCCAACACCACGAGATCATTAATTCCTAATTCATTTGTGATACATAGGCCCATCCACAACGAATAGGCCTCAATGAGGTTATTGAAAACATTTACTAGCCCCCAAGCATAATAAATCAACCTTTTTCCTCCAAGATCATGGATATCCCCCCTGCTCCTATTTCCCATGTTCCTAGCACAATATATTAAAGTAAGAGCATATATCAATAAACATGAGAAAAGACTATAGTTGTAGCATCTATTAATTCAAAATTCTAGAACACCATTAGCAAAAAAGAGTAATCAATACCAACATATAAAACTAGAATTCTCCAAAAGTAAGCATAGCTACCGACTTGATAAGAAATATGACCTCAAAACAATAACATTGCCTCTAAAAACCCATATTTTGAGTTAAAAACACCATAATCAACCCCCAAATGGAAAATTTGTGCTACTCGTGGCACCCTTTTTAGTGGGAAAGGGGTTAAAATTACCACCTTTTGCAACCATGGCCTTAACAACCTTGTAATTTTTGCCAGTAAAACCATTTAAATCAACCCCTGAAATCAAAAGTGACACCACGAGCAACACCAATTTTTTGGGTCAAAATTACAACTTCTTTGAAATGATGGCCTTAACGACCTATATCATTTCAACCAAAACCTTAAAATCAAGCCCCGAATCAAAATGTGGCACTCCCAATAGCACCTCCCTTTTTTTTAAGAGTCAAAATTGTAACTTCTTTGAAACCCATGGCATTGACAATCAGTACCCTTGCAACCAAAATCTTAAAATCAACCCTTGAATCGAAAAGAGATGCTACATGAAGTAGCCCTCCTTTTTTGTGAGCTCAAAATTGCAACATTTTTTAAACTATAGCCTAAAATACTAATGTTGTTGCAAATAAAATAATTGAAAAAAAGGGAAAAAAAACTCAAAGATGGGAAAAATAAATAAAATTTGAGAGGAAAAAGGGAAAAAAAATGGAGAAAGGTCCGAAAAATAAAGGGGAAAACATATATTTTTTAATAAAAATGTAAGTTGTGTTAAAATATACTTTAAAAAAACAACAACAAAATAATTTAATTTAAAAAGTAACTCCTACCATCGTTTTAATTGAGTTAAAAAAGAGCACAAAAAAATTATCCTTAAAAAAACATATTTAAAAATCATTATAAAAAGATTGAAATACAATTTTGAAATTTTTGAAAAAAAATAAAAAGGAAACATTGTTAAAACATAATAAATAAATAAAACACAATTAAAAAAACAGAAACACACACTCACACACATAAAATTAAAAAAAAAAAAATGAATGGGGGGGTGATTTCCAAAATCACACCCTTGTCGGTGGGTTTCCCTTTTAACGGGTTTAAAGTCATTTCTCATTTGAGCAATAGGTGGGCACTTGCATGGGGGTGGAGGAGGGGGCACCTCCCATGCCCACCACTCATCTAACATGTGGGTGCAAGG